>OZ005649.1:336681748-336716748 GCA_963930645.1 Salticus scenicus
TGCTATACTATAAAATTTATACATAAACGTAACAATTTATTTCTATTGCATTACCATTTGATTTTCAATAAATATAATAATTAAAAAAAAAGAAAAGAAAATCGCCTTCAAATGAATGTATTAAATAAAAATTGAATTTTGTAATAGCCGTTGCTAAGATACGCAGATGATTACAATCAAAGAATAAATTCATGAAAAATGAAACATAAAAGCCAATGTTTAAAATCGAAAAAACATGAATTTAAAAAGTTTAAATTCGAATTTCGAAAAAATCTCGATGAGATGCACACCTGCAGGGTCCCAGGTACCTATATGCTAAATTTGGAAGCTCTGCGATCAGTAGTGAGAGCAGCAACAGACACTTCTCTTTATATATATAGATATAATGAGTTATATGTAGCAAAAGCCAAGCAACAGATATAACATAACTGAAACCACATAGACCAATAAGAATGAATTTTTTCAAGTAGGAGAAGCTCAGAAAGGTGAAAAAAAATTGTCAGGGGAGACCTTTTTCACCCTTGAGCAGCAATCTACAATTTTGTTCACTAGTGGCTATAATAGCAAATCACTAGTGGGGCCCCTATGATTAATTACATGAAATTAATTGAAGTGAAATTTAAAATGGAACAGACTATTAAACACAAATTAACAAAGAATCTAACAAAAAACAACCTTAATAAACAAAACATAATAAACAAACAATACTCACAGGATGATACATTTGGAGTCACATGGGTTAAAACTAGTATGTTGTGGCTACCACATGACTTTCTTCTATATTTTCCTATACAAATTCACTCAATAACAATATTTAAAAAAAAAAAAAAAAAAAGGATTTTTTTCAGTTTTTCTCGTTAAAAGAAAAAAAATCGATAACTTTGTTTTAAATTATCACATATGTATAGTTCAAAGTTCAATCATTCGTTTTAAAGGTACTGACGAGACCTTTCGAAAGATACCCATCTTGAAAATTTACCCCCCCCCGGGGGGGGGGCTTTCCCCAGGGGGGAAGCGATGCCCCCCATGCACATTTTTTTCCTAGTGAACTACTACTATTATCAATAATTCATATTAATTTTACAATCACAAGTTAAAAATAACTCTCATGATGTACATTTATACGAAATTTTGTCCTATACTGCCATGTTAAAAATTTAGAAAAAATACGATCACATCGCCACCTGTTGAGCGATTGATCCCCAAATCTAATCAGCACCAGTTTATATGTTTGTTTATTATCATTATAATTGGAAAAATATTTTAAATGATCGCGTAAGATTAAGAATACGACAATATTCTTTGCCAATTTAAAAAAAAAAAATACGATTTTTTTCAGTTTTTCTCGTTAAAAGAAGGAGGCCAACTAAATATCAAGTTTGGTAAAATTTCATGAAGAAAAAAAAAAATTACGATTTTTTTTCTAAGATCTTTTTTGATAAAAGTAAAAAAAAATCGATAACTTAGTTTTAAATTATCACAGATTTATAGTTCAATCATTCGTTTTAAAGGTATTGAAGATATCTTTCGAAATATACCCATCTTGAAAATTTACTCACCTCGAGTGGGAACTTCCCCCCCAGAGGGGGTGGCAGGGCTTCTACACATACAAAAATTTTTTCCCAGTTGACTATCTCTTTTTTTTAATAATTCTTGTAAATTTCATAATGATTACTAAAAGATAATTCTCTTTTTGCACATTTATAAAAAAATTTGTCCTATATCACCATGTTAAAAATTTTTAAAAAGCGGGATGGCAACGTAACCTGTAAAACAATTTTTACCAAAAGTTGATAGGTACTAATTTATGTCAAGGTGCAACTACATACCAATTTGTATGAAATTCTGTGCAGTAGTTCCTGAGATACAGTTGCCACAAAATTTGGTCTCACACACACACACACACAGACAGACATTTTCTAAAAATGGTCAAATCGTGTTCTATAGCTCTCAAAACGTGTAAATCCATCAAAAGGGGTTTATTTGTTTACGGAGTAAAACAAGAAAAATTCAAGATTTAGTGGCTCATAGCTGATAAATAATAATGAAACTTTATAACAGTAAGGATATTTATTATGTATGTAAGAGTATTATTACTAATTTTAAAACTAGTTGACAACTCAAATGAAGAAATTGAACATTTAAAGGAAAAAGAAATAATGCATATTAATACTAGGTAAATGCAACAGGCTTTCTGCTTTTTTTTTTTTTTTTTTTTTTAACATTTAATTTCACATTCCTACCCAACCATCCAGCCAAACACCACCACCCATCCTCCATATATATTTTTCTTTGTTTATTGCCTTTCTGCGATATGCATGTAATAATTTGTGTATACGTATATTGTTAAACAAGAAATCTTAATTATTGGATTTTTGGATTTTGAATATTTATAAAGTAAATGAAGTAACTAAGATAGTGAGAAATGAAAAATGGCCGAATGTATAAATTTTGGCATAGTGGATTTATTATGCGTATATAGTGCCGCGAATCATTAACCCTTTCCGAAATCAAATCTGTTTAAATGAAATTAATAATAATGATTCAAATAAAATAAATAAAGTAATGATATTATTAAAATTTGAATAAAAGATCACTTTCATTAAAACAAAGTGAAATAGGAAAATGAAATTAATTATTAACTCACCCCATTGTTGATCGGAATCTGAAAGGGAATAGTTAGTATCCATAGCACACACAAAATATAAATAACACACTAACTCTTCTTAACAAGCACAATTTTCTTTTATTTAGAATCATTTTATGTATGCGAAAATTCCGGTACCGGCACCTACACTTAATATATTTTCATATTGAGCAAACTAGGCTGTTAACGATCTTACAATTATTTTCACTTTGATTTTTTATCATTTCAACTACATTACACATATATGTGAACCACACTGGTTGTGAATCATACACCATCATATATTCTCACGTTGACCACACAAGTCAGCGAACGATTTTACGATTACTTTCAGTGAATTGTTCATTAATAATAGTCAATAGTCCTGATATAATATATATCATTTTAACTCTTAGCCAACATGCCAGTAGAAATTTTATTTTATTCTGAGAGATGGCTGAATATTATTATTGCAGTAATCGACGGAACGAAAGATGTCGCTGAAAAAATCATCACACACTCTGAATTTTAACAGGAGTTGACGAATGCCCTGTTTAGGCTGATACGTTGTAGCAGGCATTTTTGATCTCTTCTTTAATATTTTCGGAGACCGATGTCACGACATCATTGATATCTCACAAGCACATGATTTACTTATCTATCGTGAGAATGGAGGCTACGTAGAATTAGATCCATCGTCAAATCGCCTTTTTCGGAGAACACACACATTAGGCCTGGTCAGACCACGCTATATCATCCTATTCATTTAGGTCGTGTACTAATATTTGAATGCAGCTGAGTGATGATTGCAAAGTTCGATATGTAAGATACTTGTAATAATTATTCAGTGATCTGTGGACTGCACATGAAAAAAGGAAATAAACATACTCTTTAACGGCGAGCGCCGTTTCCAACGGCAGGCCGCGGCAGAGCCGCCCTGCGACTACCTCCCCCAACCGCTATTCCAGAGAGAGAGAGAAGAGACGCCTTCCAATTTCCCGCTATCGCGAGACTACGCACATTTAAATTGATGCGCGCGATAAATAGTTCGAAAACAAATTATTTTACCTGGATCGTCTGCTGAATAATAAATAATCAAGCGGGAATAAATACATTTAATTTTAAGAAAGGAATATTTTATACTAGCCGCCTTCGGCGACCAGCTGGTTCGCGATCCTTGAAAAATCCGACTTTATGAAACTCCCGCTCGGTGGGAGATCATTGAGATCGCTTTTTGATTAAGACAGGGGTCTACATTTTAATTAATATCTCCGCAACTAATTAAAATTTTTAAATTCTGTTTTGACTATCAACTCGGGAAGGCTTCTGAGCACCCGTATGTCAAATTTTATACTTCTGCGTTCAGTAGGGGGCGAAACGTATAGATGCACAGACAGACAGACAGACAGACAGACAAACATCTTCTTTTATTATTATAGAAGATAGATTGGGCTACCTTTTGGATTAAATATTAATATTAAAAAAAAAACACATTTTCCTAGAGGAATGCCACTGTTTGAATCGGCGCCGTGATATATTCGCTGCGAACTGAATGGAATATTCCAGAAAGAGAATTTGAAAAAACGTAAATGGAAATGACGTCACTGATTTTCATTACTGAAAAATGAACGTTAGGAAAATTAATAAAATTATTTTTAAATTATTTGCAGACGATCTAAAAAGATTTTGAACTGATTTGAATAATGAATAAAATTGAATTTCTTTATTGGCTAAGGCGTTTGTTTAACATCCGAAAACATCGGTAGTTTTGTTTACAAACAAAACGCTTCACTGGAAATTCTTAAATTTTTTTGTTTATTGAAAATTGCGAATTTTAAAAATATTAAATGGAGAAAGTAAATAAAATAAAAGTAACTAAAATATTTTCCGGAGGATTTGATAAAAATTAACTAAATTCAAAAGTGTTAGAATTTTTGATTCTAACATATATTTAATCACGGGAATATGTAGAATGTTTATAATTATATCAAATTAATTTCTGCTAATTATGATAAATTTTTTTAAAAGATGTTCTCAAGTTGAACCGACTCGTTGAAAACTTAACCAAATCTGCAGGAAAAAAAATCAGTAAACCTAATCCTAACCCAACCCAAAAGAAAAATAAATCAGTCAACCCAGCCCCCAGGAAAAAAATTCAGTCAGCCTGACCCTAAGAAAAATAACTCAGTCAACCAAACCGAACCTCACACACAAGAGAAATAATTTGGTGTGTCACTTACACGACTTTCTCTTATCCTGAAATTTAACACTATAAATACAGGTTGGAGATTAAGGGGTAAAATAACAAGTTCTGTTATGTAAACCTATGTTAAAACAATTCAAATTACACTTTGGAAGAGATTTATATGATAATTAGTTCTATGTGAGGGGGCTACCACCCCCCTCAACCAGGGGCGTAGCGTGAAAATTTGATTGGGGGGGGAGACCCGAAGTTTGGCGCCCTTTCGTATTCCTCATCTGAAAATGCCACCCACATACATTTAAGAGTGTTGCCATCCCCCCCCCCTCCTTCGGAGCACATTCCTAAAATCTGCCACGAAAAAAAAGCTTTTTTTCCCCCCTCCATTTAGCAGGTTTTTTTTGTTTTTTTTAAATACATCTTTGGAGCATTCTAAATTTTTTCAGACAATCTATATATTAATACGCAGGCATGAAATTTCTCTTACATTTTTCGCCTACTTTCAATAAAAGGAAGGGCTTACAAGTAGTACCGTTCGAAAGATATGGTTAATGTGTTTTGCAGAAATATATAAATATATATATTCTCGTATGAGACTAAGCAAAAGTATCTTTCTTAGGACAATCAGAGTATTGTTTGAGATAAAGTAGAACAATTGAAAAAGATTTTTTTCCCCCTTTTCCAACAAGTTTAAAAGATATTACATTATAATTCAGATAAAACATAAAACTTTCAAAATAAATTTTAATAAATGAAAGTAGTAACTGTTGCTAAGGAAAGCAACTTTATACTTATAGTGTGGACAATACCTAATCTCGCCGACAGCCGTGGCTCATGTTACTCTATGGGAAAGTTTGATTTCATGATTACTCATTACATAATGTATATTTAAATTCTGTTTTTACATTCAGAAAATTTACAATCGTTTATTTATTTATTTATTTTTATTTTTAATATAATTCTAAGTTCAAAAATCTGAATTTTCAATATATGCATTTTTCTCTTTCTTTTTTTTTTTTTTTTTTTTTTTTTTTTTTATTAACCGCAAAATGAAATATTAAAAATTTATCAACTTTTGGAAAATGAGTAGGAAAAACATAAATCTTACGCATTTGTTCTGATCCGTCTAGTCTTCGAAAGAAATTAATTACTTAAAATTTCTTCCTCTTTCTCGAGGCTATAATCCCTCTATTAATAATAAAGCTTCATATAAATTCAAGAATCCTAAACGTTCTAATACCAAATTGAACGATCACAGTCTCATTCCAGTTGTTTTACCTTTTTATTTATCACTTTCTTTTAAAATTTCTAAAATTCTCTTCCCGTTTGGTTTTAAAGTCATTTAGAAACACGTCAAAAAAATTAAATTATCTTCTCTTAAAGATCCCATTCCTATTGAAAACCTTTTTGGCATTTATTTAGTCCTATGTTCGTTGTGCAATTTAGTTTATATTGATCAAACTAAAAGGTGTTTGCAATATAGAATAAATGAGCACCATCGAAATATTCGTAATGAAGAGATCTCTAAATCTTCTATTGCTTCCCACTGCTGGGCTCATGGTCATCGTTTTGATTTCTCTAAAACTAACATAATTTCATCTCCTCTTCCCATTTGAATATCCATAAAGTATTTTACATATTTAAAAATTCGAAAAATCTTGTTAATGATATTTGTTCCACTCCGTTCTTGTCTGATGCTATGAAATTACTCACATAAGTTCGATTTTCAGTTAATTTTGATATTTTTTAAATTTTTAGATTTTGTTACATTTTTTAATCTTATTTATTTATTTTAATCTTTTATTTCATAATTCTGTAATGCTGACTCCAGGCTAATTTGGCAGGGTGCCCTTTTAAACCTTTTTTAGCACCCTGTGACCCTTTTTCAACATATTTTTGCACCTGGCGGCCCTTTTAAAAACATTTTGGTACCAAGTAGCCTTTTATACCATTTTAAATGTTTAGAGACCTTTAGATTCCCCCCCCCCGACTTTTAAACTTTCTTAGCAGTAGTTCTGCAGCATTCCTGGAATAACAAATGCAAACAGCCTATATATATATATATAAGGAAAATTAGTAATTTACTTTTGTTACGTACAAAAATCATAACATAGAACACCGCAAATTATGCCCTTTTTTATTGAATTTTCTCCCGGCCTCCCTTTTATTTTAGAGTCAGCACTATTCTCCTCACACCAGTATTTATGTTTACATTCATCTGTATGTATTTTTGTTGCTCACTTTAAATGGTTTTGTGCATTGCCGCTTTGACTGCAGCACTTGTGCCTACTGTTTTCACCTTACGAAGGATCATGTGTTCTTTCGACCCGAAACAATTATTGCAAGTTTATTGCATTTTATGGTGTTTATTCAAAGTTTTGTAATTATTGCTTTTAAACGCCAGTTCTGTGGTGTTTTCTTATTATGAAATTAGGTATTGTTCACTCTTAAGGGGAAAAAAAAATCAGTAATTTATTTATTATTTTTATTTTATATATTTAAACCAATTAAAAAGTGTTTTTTTTTTTTTCCCCATATCGTGTGAAAAATATTTTAAGAAATGTAGTAGCCATTGCTAAGGAACGCGACACAATTACCGCATGCCTTTATGTGGAAGAACAAACTAAAAAAAGAAGTCCTGTTGTCCAAAATTAAATATTTTTTGTACAGAAATTTATATCTTACTTAGGTGTTAGTGTCGGTGTTTGGGAAAAAGGCTGATTGACTGCTCTAGTGTCCTAGGCCTGAGGGGGAGTGCCTTTTGTGGAGATCTTTCTAAGGGGTCCTAGCCCGTATTTACGCAAGTTTTGGAGAAAACCATGGAAAATTATGAACGGCTAGGCCGACAAGCACGACCTGGGATCGTATCTGGCACCTTACGTCTACCAGCTTGACTGAAAGATTGCGGATTCAATAATAGAGCCAATTGAAGACCATCATGAAAGTCAGTCTCTGGTGCACGTAAACTCTGTCGTGGCTGCAATGTCCTCCATGCTCCGTGCAAATAATACGTCTGGGGATACTGAAGCGGGGGAGCCATTCCTTCCGCAGAAGATAAAAATTGTGATGGCTTGTCTTTGGATCGCCACTGGGGCGTTAATCCCAAACCATCGCCAATTGCCTAATATGCGCCTATTAATGCGATGTTAAATTAGTTTCCTCGCGCTATTTCATGTCAAGAAACACTAGTTGAATTCTATAGACTTATAAATATTTCAAAACCCGTAAGCGATGAAACTAAAATAAAAAATTTGCTTAAAGGATCACTTAGAATCAAAAATTGTTAGTGAGAAATCGTTATAACCAAATCAAACTTCATCTAATTTTGTTTTTATACAATAGCCATAACGTACAATAAACTGCTTTTTTTTTTCGAGCTAAGGTCTTGAAAAATCGTAATTCTAAGTTTTTGGAGGTGAGAAATCGATTGTGCATATTTACGAGTCAGTTGTAACTATGTGAAATGAGAGAATGGCGCCGCAGTCGCCACAGAGCACGAATTTGCTAAGGTCAGAATTTTCAAAGGTCGTTGCATGGTAAGTGAACATGCTGTTGCAGGTGCCTGAACAGGGAAGGGCGCCGCTCAGCTGGAGTTTGCTGCTAACTTATTCTTAAAGGGTTCTGAATACGATCAAAACTTTCAACAGTCTTTTGCACGGTAAGCGAACAGACTATTATAAGTGTTTGAAATGGGAATTCATGCCATAGGTGTCCCCAAACAGGAATTTGTTATGATCAGATTTTTTAAGGGTTGTGAATATGAAGAGAATTTTCAAGGATTGTTTGCACAGGAGGAAAACAGGCTGTTATACACATTTAAAAAGGCTGTTTTTGGCGTCTAATTAGTTATGAGGGCGCCACCTAACTGGAGTTTGCTACAGTCAGACATTTTAATGCAAACTTTTTTTGCTGGTCGTTGAACCAGTTGGTCGCCGAAGGCGCAGCTTCTGATGCATAAAAATCTTAAGTGTTTTTGGTAACTAATGATAATCAACAAAATTATGAACAACTTTCAAGTGAACTTCAAAGCGCAAAACAGCGCCCCCCCCCCCCCCCCAGAAACCTCATTATGCCTTTGTAGGTGCCTGAACAGTGAAGGGCGCAGCTCAGCTGGAGTTTTCTACTAACTTATTCTTAAAGGGTCCCACATACGACTAGAATTTTCGACAGTCTTTTGTACGGTAAGCGAACAGGCTATTGTAAGTGAACAAACGGGAAATCGTGCCATATGCACCCCCAAACAGGAATTTGTTATGATCAGATTTTTTAAGCGTCATGAATACGATGAGAATTTTCAAGGGTCATTTGCACGGTAAAAAAACAGGCTGTTTTAGGCATCTAATTAGTTTAGAGGGCGCTGCAGGCGCCACCTAACGGGAGTTTGCTACAGTCAGGCATTTTAACGCAAACTTTTTTTGCTGGTCGGTGAACCAGATGGTCAGCTTGTGATGCATAAAATTCTTAAGGGATTTTGGTAACTAACGATAATTAAAAAAATTATGATCCACTTTCAAATGAACTTTAAGTCGCAAAACAGCGCCCCAGAAACTTCAATTTCCCCCCCCTCCCCCCCTTAAGCTACGCCCCTGCCCTCAACCCACCGTTTCATTACTGTACCTATATTTAAATACAATTTAAATCTGTTATTAAAATTATTCAGACAATTTTCTCACACAATATTCCTTGGAACTTATTAGTCTTGATCAAACTTTTCCAGCAACAAACTTATATTAATTTCAAAATACAACTTTTGGATCTCCTGAAATTATTCTTTCTTAAGTTACTCTTAAGACACACAGACAAAGATCAAATGTTAAAAAACTTGACTTCCGTAATCATGAAGCCTCAAAACGTGTAAATATGCAAAAAACAAGCGATTTATATTTAGCTTAAAAACATACATTATTTATAATATATCTGTGAGGAATATATTTCAATTCCTGAGCAGCTTTCCTGGACATGGTAAAATATTATAGTAAAGCACTTCCCCTAACAATAAAAAAGAATGTTATCGCGTAAATATTTGCAACCCTGTATATCTTTTGAAGATTATGTACAAACCACATGGTGCATCTAAACATAATCCTATAGTAATAATACATGGCACAACCTGAAATACATTTCCACCAATTTTCAACAATTGTGGCACTATAATCTAATTCTTTTGTGTAGCCCTGTAAACGAACAGTGAATGATATCCCTACCATATTTTGCATGAGACATGTTTTTACGCATATAAAAAATATATATTAATTTCATTTGGTTTAGTGCAGTCTATAGACGTTAAACTCTACTTACCTGCATTTTCCCCCATCCATAGATGTAATGTATATGAATTCTCTTGGGTGTCACTGTACACGAACCATTTGCTTCATCTCAATGAAAAGCTTAGTGTAGCATCCCTATATATACATTTAGAATACCAAGTTTGGACTTTCTGCTATTATTTGTTCTTGAGATATGCTGATAACACACAGACACACACACACACACACACAAACCAAACGCTAAAAACATTATTTTCATATTCATGGGATTTCAAAGTGTGTAAATATAACAAAAATTCAATTTCCAAAATTTGACCCAAAAACAATACATTCTCTACCTTATGGGTAAGAAGTTTACTGGACCTGATGCTGGATTCTAATTAAGATTTTGACTTAGAATGAAGTTATTCATAAAGATAAAATAAATGTTTAATTTAAAGTTAACTGAACTTCAAAAATTTAAAACAACCTTTTACATTTTTTTTACAACCTAACTTTGAAAGTAGGTACATTCCTTTGGAACAAAATGCAAATCTTATAAAAGAAATTAGAAAAATTTCGGCAAATGCAAAATTTTACATTTCTTCTAATTTCAGAAAAAAAATGAGAAAAAATTTGAGGAAAAAGTGACAATCCAAAAAATTCTAGGATTTGGCACAAAAAAATGTAGGATTTTCTGGATTAAAAAGTTAAGTTGGTGTATATATTGTTAAATTGTGCAATCTCTTTTCTTCTTCTTCTTGTTATCAGTGGCGGATTACCCATAAGGCGCAGTTGGCGCGCGCCAAGGGTCCCGCGCCTAAGAGGCCTCGCGTTTAATTTTTTTTTTTTTTTTTTAGAATTTTTTATTTATTTATTTTTTTTTTTTAATTCCAGTTTTTTAAGAATTTTTTTTCAGCAAATTCAATTTTTGAAAAGTTTTTTTTTTTTTTTTTAAGTTTATTTTGAAAAGCATTCTGGGATCAAACAAACACATTTATTCTCCAAAAAACATTGTATTTATTCTATATACATTGCACTTATAATATGTACACAATTTCTTAATAAAGGGTATAGGGTTTGCAGAAGCCAAGACTTGGTGTAATAGGAACACGAAATAAGATTACAAATTCGTTTTCAATTTAATCAAATGCAAAAAGTTTTACACCCTAGCCTTTTTTCTGTCAAGGGCCCCACATTTCTTCTTGCCTGTTTAAAAGCAATTTCTAAAATTAGCAAAATACTATAAAATGCTCAAAATTGTCATCCATTAATAAATTGAAAAGTACATTATTTCTATATGCATGTGATATACTCAAGATTAGAAAAAAAAAAAGTGTGTGTGTATGTGTGAGGGGGGGGGGGAGTGATGTTTAACACCGAGCCATGTAAGTTTTCGAAAAGAAACTTTAGAGAAGTTCAAAATTTCCATAGTAATCTCAGATGTCATTTTAAACCAAATAAAAACTGATATCAAGTCTCAGAAACAAAAATGTTAACTTTTTAAATAACTTTTGCTTTATATAAGACTTCACTTCCATTTCTTATTCTTTATGATTCATTAAAGTCTTCCTTCCTGGTGTTTGCCCATGGTAATGATGAATTATTATTATTATTATTATATAGCTGTCATTTTTTTTGTTTTTGGTATTACAACCAAACTATGCTTGAATTTGTACGAATTAGTATGTATATTTGAATGAATCTTAAATTAAATCCATTTCAAATTATAACTTCTGTGTTTCTTTACAAATTCTCAGAAAGATTTCAAATATATTATCAACAATAAGCAGTTATTTGAAGTATATTTGTGATTTATTTATTTTTTGTCTTTAGCTAGGATTTTAAAAACTAACTATATACATATATATATATATATATACTGAGGTTAAAAGTATTAGCGAATCAGTTTGACTCTAGAAACTTAGTGTAAAGTGAGTACTCTGAATGAATAAATAGTTTAAAATAAAATAACGAGGCACTAATATAGATAATATTACAATGTTATCCTGTTTATAGTTAAATTCTTTAACGTATTCTTATGTTCCTGATATTTCGCATGATTACATATATATATGTGTGTGTGTGTGTGTGTGTATATATACACATACAACAAATCATATTTAGCATGAGCGCATTTCAAAAGATTCTTTTAAGATAACCATCTGTACTTCTTTTTTCGATTATTGTAAATCGTAAAAACACTATTTCCGTATTTCATTTCATTTTATTACTTGTATTACCACTTAATTGGAGTGGGGATACTATTTCTAATTATAGCGTTACACACCTGTGTCCTGCGGCGCATTCTAAAAATTCATCAGAGCTCTAGAATTCTGAAAGATGGGGGTTCTGGAAAATTCGAGAATAACAGATTTTTAGCTAATTGCTAAAGGAAATTGCAATTGTGGCAGTACCATATTTCCCCAACTTCATATATTCACGTTTGACAGTACTTAAAAATGGTCACTTCTTTATTAATATAAATGACTAAAGTTAAAAAAAACTGACACGGACATCTTTCAAACATGTGTGAATATAAGCTTCCCACTGTTAGTTTTGCCCGTTTTGCCACACAAAGAAGTACTAGTGCTAATGAGGTGGCTTGTGCTTCAAAAATAGTTCTTGTGGGATGCTTTGTATGAGTACCTCTTCCGAACTGCACAAACAGCATTTGCTTAACCAATATTAATGATAGTTTTTTTTTTTTTTCAGACATGTGTGTTGCTTTATTTATCCTCATTTTCATCTCTGTTACAAATGGGTATTATTTATTCTCTCTTTAAAACCTGTGAAAAATGTGCAATCGAATGAATGCAGATGGGGGAATTTGGTATTTCATTTATAGTAAAAAAGTAAAATATCAATTCCCTATTTTAAAAACGTTATATTTTCTACCCGATTGGTTACTTTGCAAGATTGTAAAACCAATAATTTTCTATATTCTTATTGCGTCAGTGTAGCTCAAATGTTTAGGATGTGGTTATAATTAGTTTAGTAGTGTATCTCTATGAGTTCGCTTCGAATTTTTTCCATGACGATCTAAAAAAGTAAGTTTTTTTTTTTATCATTTTCCCCCTCTATTTTAACTTTCTAGTAATAATAATAATAGTAATATTTTAATTATAAAATGTTTCACAATAGAATGTTATTTATATTTTTACTTCTGCTCATGTTTTTAAGTTTTGAAAAACAAACAATCTATTTCTGCATTTTAAATATTTTCTTGAAAAAGCGTTTAGGTTCAAAGTGATGCTCAGTGGGTTTTATTTTAAATGAAAAGCGCTCTAAATTTCATTTAAGGATTTTCTTTTCTTTTTCATTCGAATCAAAGAACTTCAATTAATGTCTTGACTGCTATTTCTTTTAATCAACAATTAAATAATTTTTAAGAAACGACGGTAATATGCTAGACAAATAAATGGATAAATGCAGGATAACAGTTGCTTTATATCGCAATTGTTAAGAAATTTATATAAAATTTGATGAAAAATTATATTGTTGAATTTAACTTCCTAGAAGCATTTAAAACTAACACCAATTTTATTTCGCTTCTTTTATTTGACCACACCCAATTACTTTCAACATTACAACTTATTCTTTGGAATTTTTTTCCTGTATATCAGTTAAACATACGAATGCGTTTCTGTGCAATAAAATAAAATGCTATAGTTAACATATTTAACAGTTTTGAACGGGTCTTTGATGCTCGAATATGCATCTATGGCATTACTTACACTGTGATAACGGTGAAAAGTAATTTTTTAAGAATAAAAGCCCAAGTGTCCCGAAACTAGCACTCGAAACTGACGTCATTACTAAAAAATAGGTATTGAAATTAATATATTATATAGTCGGTAACAAAAGTGTGCGAACACTAGCAGAAACTCCTATATAGAAAAAGTACACTTCATACGGTTTTGTTAAATAAATCCTTATCGAATCATGTTCTTACACTGACTAAGAACAGGATTCGACAGGGATTTATTTAACAAAACCGTATTAAGTGTACTTTTTTTACATAGGAATTTTTGCTAATGATCGGACACTTTTGTTACCGACTGTGTATATCATTCGTTTTGAGGAATGAATAAAATAATGAAAGGATGGTGATGATTTAGCAGGGAAAAATGATTATAATAATTAATAAAAAAAAAAGTAGTGATATTAATAATATTAAAAGTATTATAAATGGTTATAAATTCAAAATGAAAATAAATTTCCGTACATTTCTGTTATCGAGATTGAATTCAGGCGGAGTTAAAATAATAATAATAATAATAATAATACATATTTAGATATTATCCCTTCGACAAAGAAACTTGGGGCGATTTTGATAAATTTGCACTGAAATTAACTATGATAAATAATTAAATTTAAATTACATTTTATGACTCGAATTCTATTTTTTGATAAAAAATACAAATTTCAAATAATCCATTTTTTCATTATTGGCTATTTTTCGCGCAATTTAATCACTCTTACTTTTATTTATTTATTTATTTATTGATTATTTTTATTATTATTTGATTTGGTAAATATGACGAATTTTGAAAGGAGGTTTATTTGGAAATATAGTCAGCTAGGTGGGCGAAGACCGCCTTTAATTAATAATAACAATAGTATATATAGCAAGAGAGAACGAAAGAAGGAAAAAAATAGCATTTCAGATACTGAAATAAAATTTACAAGGGTCGTACTTTAATTGTTTTTTCCCTTTTCGTTAAATAATAAATTTCATTTTTAAAAAGAAACATAAAAAATAGCCCAAATTTATGTTTGAATCAATAAAATTTTAAAATTAAATACATATGTATTAAGTAAAAATTGTTAATTATGTAAACTTAACAAATTTATATTATCGAAATTTTCAAGGCTGTGACTGACTACATTATCTCTCAATAAGTATTTGGATGTTTTCTAATTTAGACGTTTTGTAAAATATCTAGAATATTTTTTTTTACAAATTGTCTGCAACATGTTATACATCAGATATTCCAGCAAAAGTTTTGCCCCAAAGAGAAATGGGGGACAAGTAAAAAATTAAACAAAAATCCAAATGTTTTGGATCATCCTGTAAAAAGTAATGCTTGAAATACGTTTTGGCTGTAGCACCTGATTATGACGCTTCTTTTAATTGCCTATAAGTTTTTTATGAGGCTACAGTATCTTTTTTTTTAGACCACTTTTTTAAATATAACACGCAGGTATTAGACCCAGAGCAAAGCCATTTTTAGAAAACTTGGCATGCGACTTTAGACACATCATACTGCATACTTCAATTAAAATGCAAAAATATAAAATATCTTATAAAATATGAGTATTTAAAAAAAAATAATTTGTAACTATGCACGCACAAGTTTTTTATTTATTTATTTTTTTTTTAATTCATTTGCATAGTTAAGCAGTCAAAAGTATTGAGCTACTTATAGGAAAACCCCAAACATAAATATCATGTAAATTCAAAAAATTGTGGACAATAGAATGCACTGATATTCAGTTCCTCTAAACATAAAAGCTCAACCATAAGGGGTTTTACTCAAATTTTTATTTGAATTCAATGGTTATACAGCGTCCTCTGATTGTAAATAAATATTGATAAAAACCCCTAACTTTTTTTTTTTTTTTTTTGAGAACAACTTAAATTCTGTTCATTCTATCTCTCGTAACGTTGAATGAATTTGACCAAACGCTTGACACTGTGACAGAATCAAAATCCCCGTCTAATGGGCCCCCCCACCGTTCAGTTCAATGTATTTATCTTATTCTAATCTATTATTTTATTGGGGTCAAATTCGTAGTTAAGTTTTCGTGCTAAAATTTCCAATGCAACAATCCACCAAATGCATATTCATATGTAATATCGCCCAATTTTGCTATGTTAATAAAATCTTAAATTTCGAATAACTTCCGAAATTTTCCTGTTACAATATTTGTAGCTAATGATGTTCAAACAAGTATACCATAAATATTATTTTGAAATTGTCTGATATATTTATGATTTCAAAATGGACGATTATGCTCAATTTTGTCCTATTCTGCCATGTTAAGTAAATCGTAAATTCCAAATAACTTAAGAAATTTTTAATTAAAATATTCATAGTCAGGGATGTTCATGCCAGTATCTTGCATGATATTTTAAAAGTGTTCTGACATCTTTACGATGAAAGTATCCCTCAAAATGGACGTTTATGCGAAATTTTGCCCTATTCTGTTATATTAAGTAAATCGTAAATTTCCAATGACTTACGAAATTTTTAAATTGGAAAATTCATAGTCAAGGACGTTTATGCCAGCATCTTATATAATATTTTAAAAGTACTCTCACACATTTACGATGAAAATATCCCTCAAATCCGACGTTGATGCGAAATTTTGCCGTATTTTTCCATGGTAAGAAATTTGTAAATTTCGAATAATTTGCAATATTTTCAAAGTAGCGTGCTTAAAGTTAATAATGTTCCTTCGGGCACCAAAACTGATATTTAAAAGCTGTTCTTACAAATTTACGAGACAAATATTCCTTTTCATGCACATTTAAGTGAAAAATTTCTCTATTCTCCCATGTTAAGAAAATCGTAAATTTCGAATAATTTCTTAAGTTTTTCAATTAGAATGTTGTAAATAAATAGGGTTCTTGCCAATGACATGAATAGCATTTTAAAACTGGTCCGACCTTTTTACGATCATTTGTTCGTGAGATATCATGTACACAGACTAACAAACTAACAGACACCCTACAAACAGTCACCATATTCATTTTGATACTTTCCGATTCCTCTGAAAACGTGTAAAAAAGTCAGAAAACCGAGATCGAAAATTTTCATGATTACCTAAGTTCTCCATACCTATAGTATGATGGGAACTAAAAAAATGCATTCACACAAAAATATTGCATAGCAAGAATTTAGCTCTCCCCGTTAAAAAATTAAAATAACATTGTTCCATTCAAAATTACCTTCCGATTAATTTCTACCATAGAGGCCCCAGAAATGTTCTGCGCCTAGGGCACCGCGCAGCTTAAACCCGCCACTGCTTATTATTATTATTATTTTAATGTGAAAAAGGAAAGTAATAAAGCATTTACACATAAATCAGTCACACTTACAATAAATAAATAATCATCATCATATCAATATTTATTTAATAAAAGGAAACATGTTATAAACATTGGAATAATTTTAACAATCATAATAAGTAACTCATAACAGAAGAAAAATATATAAATGCTTTTAATACATAAAATATAAATAGACAAATTTTTACACAATAGTAGCTCACTTATATTTTTTCTCGTTTTAAAAAGGGAAAAAAAAAAAAAGAAATTACCCTAAAAAGTAAATCTCACATTTTGAAAGCATTACATACATTGTTGCATCATTAAAAACTTAAATATCATAAAGGCCTTAATATACAGTGAACTCTCGTTAAGACGGCCCCGTTTAAGATGTATTTCTCATTATTACATACAAAAACAGAATCCCCGGCTAAGGCCTATAGGAATTGCATGTAATAAACATCGCTTTATACATACAATTCATTTGTTAAGATGGACATTTCTTTTCCCTCAAAACTTACTTTCTTCAAAAAAGAGTCAGTTCCCAAAATCTTTTCAAATTCAATATATTTTTTTTTTAACATGAAAAGGTTCAATAATAAAAGGGTTAATCTCTTTCACTCTGTGCTATTACACTGTGGGAGGTAAATAGTACTGATTGACAGTGACAGTTGAGGTCAACAATTTGCACCTGTCTCCACTTCTATTGTGGAGACATAGCAAAGAACTTTTTATCAAGTTGTACTATATGAAGAAAAGAAGTTTTGAAAGTAAGTATCGGCTTTCCTGCTTTTATATTTTTAGTGAATAAAAGGGTTTGAGGAAACAAATTTTCATTAATGTTATACTGTGTATGTGTACATAAGTGATTTTAGTTTATATAGAACTTCAGTTTATGAACTCCTGTTATAATGGACTCTCATTAATATGGACAAAAACTGCTGGCCCTCGATTGTCCATTTTAACGAGAGTTCACTGTATATATATATATATTCATTTTTTTATAAATACCATACTATTTTAATAGCAAGTATTTCCTGTAATGACTAAGGGGTTAGGTTCGCTTCTTTGATCACTTTATCTAGGGTTCTCATTAGAGATAAAAATTGGGTAAAAATTTCTCACCCTCACTCAGAAACAAAGTGAGATTTTTAAAAAGAATGCAAAAACAGAAAAATATTTTTAAAAAGAAAAAAAAAGAATTAATGTAATATTACAAATAACATCTAATTTTACAGATCATTGGTAAATTTCTTGGTAAAATTTTACAGATCATTGGGATCATTTGAGTTTAATCACATTTAATTGCTTAAATATGTCAATTTTCTTTCACTGTTAATCATTGAAATAGGCATTTATTATGCAGCAAATTTATTATGCAGCAATTTATTATAGGCATTTATTATGCAGGAAATTAGGGTTTTTTTGTTTGTTTTTTTCCCCTGGTTTTATTAGAATTCTGAGGAATATTTTCTTTCTTTTTTAACATGGAGTAGATTATTAAAAAGACAAATAAAAAAAAATCAAATGTTAATTATTCACACAAATAAAAATTTTCAAAAATTAATTTTAAAATTTCTAGTCTTTTTATGATTAAGATAACAAGAAATTAAAAAAAAAAAAAAAAAAAAAAAAAAAATTAATTAAATCGAACCTCGTGTTATCATGAATCTCAAGGGGGATAAAAAATTTATTCATGTTATCAGTAGTTCATGCTATCATTAACTAATCTTCATGTAACTAAACTAATCTTCATTTTGGCGGGGATTGTAAAAACAGTTCATGTTAAAAAATAATTCACTTTAACAGTTTCCTATTAACAAGGTTCGTCTGTAATTGTATTTTAAATATTCCAAAATTCTGCTTATTTACCCTTTGCAACAAAAAATGCTAGATTTTAATTATTATTTAATGTTGCTTTATTAATTTTTTTCAATTGAATAAATTTTCATAAAATATATTGAATTATTGTCTTTCTACATTAATTAACAGTAATATTGCACTAGTAAAGTTTTCAGATTTTTTTTTATTTGATTTTTACTTATTTATATTTTGCATTCCTTGGGTTCTGCAATGGACTCTTCCCACCTGACGTCAGAGGTCACATGATAGAGGAAAAACCAATAGCAGACGAAGTGTTGTTTATCTAGAGCGATTGCTGAAATAACGTATTTTCTATTCTTATTTTTGATCAATCATATTTAATCTGTGTTATTTTTTATACATCATCATTTTTAATCAATTATATATCATTATTCATCATCTTTTGTCTGCTGTATACATTTACAATCATCATTTAGTTTATACCTGTTATTGATGTTAATGAAGACATGTTTAAATACTCTGATTTTTGGTACTTAAATCAGTAACAGTGCAATATCGTACTATGTAAATCCATTTAGACCAGTAACTAAGTTAATTAACTTGTTGTAACGCCTTTATGCAATTAAATTAAATGAAAACATTTTAAAATTTCAATTTATAATCCGTAAACATTCCACAAGAAGCTATTATTTATTGCTAGATCAGTTAATGTTACAGTTACACTACAATATACAAAAATCGATTCTTATAGGTGAAAATAAATAAACACATAAAATGTTTTTTAAGAATTATGAAATTTACAAATACAATTATTCTACTGTTTACAAATGCACAATATTATTTTATTTTATATTAAATATTAAAAATTTTGTTCTTAAGAATAATATTTAATTGAATTCGATTATTCGTTTTCTTCTATCCCGTGATTGAGCAGACGACAGTGGGAAGAGCCCATTTTCTTTATATTGACAAACAACTCTTTTTCTTTCGCTGTTTGTTTATATAATTTATTATTATGTTTTAATAAGATAATTATAAATTATTTTTTATGAGCAATTTTTCAGGGTTTTATTCTATAGAGCAATTTTAGCACCTGAAATATTTTTTTTAATTCTTTGCTCATGCTTTAACGTTGTATATATTTATTAAATATTTATATGTTTATTATAAGTTAGATAAAAGTGCAATTTTAAATAAAGAATAAAAAAAACTTTTTTTTTTTTTTTTAATGTGTTTTTTATCACGGGGGGGAGGGAGGGGGGAACCCTGAGTTTTTTTCAGGTCAGACAAAATCAAACCAACCAAGCAACTGAAGTGCAGAATGCTATATTACCACCACATGGGCATTTAAACATCTTATGAAAACGTCAAATAAACATCTTATAAAATAGTGAAAAACTTGTAAATTCAAGATGTAATGCAGTAAATAATAATAGAGTCTGAAAAATACAAACTGATATAGATATATATTTTTAATACATTTAAAACATTGGAATCAATACACTAACAATAAATACTAGAACACGGGTAGTGCATATTTAACTATTTATAATCTATGAAATACTATATATTTACTTTACAATCAACAAATGTAATTTAATGGCTGAAATATAGACAAATCTGGTTGTAAGAAACCAAGTAGGTTCTAGAATTAAATTTAAAAAGACTAGTAAAAATATAAATATGAAGAAGTGAAAGTATTGAAACTTCATTTATATTGCACATGAAAAGAGTTAAAATACTGTTTTATCAACTTTTGCCAAGAAATATAAAGAAAGAAAAACATACAAATTATGTATTCTTATTAAACTTCTCAGCTATTATTTTAACAATTTTCACTTTTTTTAACAATATTCATTTAAAATGGAATATCACACAACTACATACTAGTTTAATTTAATGCTTTTTAAAAAATGTAGCACCACAAATAGCACTATGACAACATTGACTCATAAAATACAAAAAGTTTGGGGGGGGGGGGGAATCCTACTTTTTTTTCTTACAGAGTGATATATCATTAAAGAAAATTGTATATCACAATACATGAAGTGTGTGTATCTGAAAAAATCATAATAGATAAATAAAGAAATGCTTAAGGCTCCTCTCTGTATCTCTTACAATTTCCTCATCTCTGGTCTCCAAATCCTATGAAATTCTATAAAGAAATATTTTACTAGAACTATTCTTTAACCGATGTACCTTTTTAAATTCTGTTTTCACATTCAGAAAATTCATAATGATTACATTTGTTCTTGCCTGTTTTGCAATTTTTAAGCTTTAAAATTAAATATAAAAAATTTAGAAAATTAATTTTTGAAACACAAAGAGCAAATTTAACAAACTGTGAATTTTCTGAATATGAAAACAGAATTTGAAAAAATAGATTAGGTAATGACTAATTCCAGTAGCAAATTTCTTCATAGAATAACATGAGCTTTGGCTTCCAGTGATGTCCCTTTAAGTTTGAAATTTAAAAAAAAAAAAAAATATTTTAGAAAATATCGAAAAATAGAATGCAACAAATGGGTGTGATCACAAATAAAATAAATAAAGCAGTGGTTCTCAAGAAATTGACAATCATAAATATAAAATATGAAACAAGATCTTTGGTATTAGTCCATTTTTTTTAGACCTTTCATTTTAAAAATGAAAATTTATTTATTAAAATTAAAAAAGAATTGATCAATTATTATTGAAAATGCTAAGACAATTTTTACATAAATCTGAAGTCATATTAACATTTCCAGAATTTTTATTTAACACAAGACATTTCCAAAAAATAAATAAATAAAATAAAATTCAGTTTTAATAAAATTAGAAATAACAACAAAAATAACTTCTTTATGAGCATTACACTTCATCAGTAAAAAATACATAAATATATGCTTAGGGGGAATGAGTTCATATGTTCAGCCTTGAATTTTCTTTTTTCATAATTTAAAATACTATTCTATTGTATTTCTAAAAATGTGAAGAAATTTTAAAACTACGTAGTGTTAAGCATTGAACTAGTAATATGATATAAAACTGTATTTATTGTACATTGGTCATATTCTTTTATTTAAATTCTTTTCTTTTTTTTTTTTTTTATCTGTTTTTTATTATTTCTGTAATACATTGAATTAATTAATAACATTGAATTAAATACTAATATCATTAAAAAGTAATATTCAATCTTTATAAATGTTGGTATACAAAGTAAACCACCTGTGTTCTTATATTACTCCAAACTATTGGTGTTTTTAAAAACTGAATTTGTACAGTTATTCAATAAGTGAAAAACATAAAGTATTCTCAATATTTATTTATAACTATCAGGCTTGCCAGCTTTTCTAGTCACTATATTTATATGAATTTTCAAAAAAATTATTTCAAAAAAATTAAAAATACACTGAAAATGCTCAAAACTTTGCTTTGGATCCTTGATGCCTTGGTTGGATTTGAGTAGGTCAATAAATATAAAAATTTTAGGTGGCCACCAATTTAAAATAAGATAACTGAACAAACTGATTAATAAACTTGGTTGAGACCTTCATTTGGGCTATGTACATGTCAAGTTTTAATCAAATCAATCCATAAATATGTGTTTTATATAAATTCAAATTTTTAAAGTGGCAGTCATTTTGGTACAATATGACAGATCAATATGACTAAAAAGCTTGGTTGAAACCTTGATATGCACAATGTGCATACCATGTTTCAAGCAAATATGCTTTTTTTTTTTTTTTTTTTTACATATATAAGTTTGAAATTTTCAAATGAAATGACAAATCAAGTTCACCAATAAACTCATTTAATATAAGTCTAAGGTATGTCCACAGTCTAACTTTGGCTTAAATTGATTCAGTATTTCAAGAGTTATCACAATGTCAAATTTTCCATGATATTGATTATACAGTCAAACCTCATTAATGTGAATGTCAACATCTAAAATCCTCAATACATCAAAAAACACCTCCTATATATTTGAAATTGCACTATGAGTATTTAGTTCCATACAATCTAAGAAAATTGAATAACAATAATAACAAAATATATTTACCCTTTTAAATTTCTGAAATGTCAGAATGAGTTCTATATAGTTGCATAGGATCAAACAAATATTTCTTCATTCTCTTTAAAATTCATTGTTTATTTCCTTAATCTATTAAGTGGCAAGGCTTTTTTTCTCTGCAAGCAATTAAGGTAAATATATTTTTTTTTTCATTAAATATTGATTGCCTAGCTTCATTATTGGTAATTTTTTCAAAAAGTTTGTAAATTCTGTTTTTCTAATTATTCAAACAAAATTGCCTGTTTTTAATGCATAAGTTAAAAAACAAAAATCACGAAGAATAACTTATTTGAGTGCAGGGGTTTAAAACACTGAATATGAAAGATAACAGCTTTTTTTTTTTTTTTCTAAAATTATAACAGAGATCAAGAAAATTAATTTGAAAGGGTTTTGCAGTTTATTTACATCTATGCTACTCCCATTAGGTGCCAAGTCTCCCATTTTGGAACCATATCATATCTTCTAACAAAATGATTTTTTTTAATTATTTAAACTACATATGTTTAGAGATGCACATTGAAATACAACACAAACGAAAATTCAAAAATTTTGAAGTGGGATTCATATAGCGGCAATTAATGGGTTAAGTCCCTAAACAAATCTCTTGTAATTCACACTTTTTTAGAGAAATCATATATCACTTGAAACATTTTTATTCCTTTAAAAGAACGATTTGAATTTTTTGAAAATATTTACTGGAGCAGATTGCTTTAAATTGAAATTCAATTTGTTGTAAAATCTAATTTGTGTCTTATTATTCACTGAAGCCTTTTCAACCCAAGTTTGAAGGTTCAGCAGTAGCTATTTTTGAATACTACTTTTTACTTTCTCTTACCCTTATAGAGGTAGAGAAAGTACTGTTTTTGAGTCAAATTTTCAAAATTGAGTTTTCGTTATATTTATACGTTTTGAGGTCCCCTGAATCTAAAAAACATGTATTTAGCAGTTGGTCTGTGTGCCATTCTGTGTGTATGTCTGTTAACAGCATATTGCAAGAACAAAGTGTGAAAATGAAAAATGAAATGTGTATTAGTGCTGACTCTAGGCTAATTTGGCAGGGTGCTCCACCCTGCTGCCCCTTCTGAACCCATTTTAGCACCCTGCTGCCCTTTTAAAAACATTTTGGCACCAAGTAGCCTTTTCTAACTTTTGAAATGTTCAGAGGCCTTTAGATACTTTTCTTTCTGACTTTTCAACTTTTGTGCAATAGTTTTACAGCACTCCTGGAAGAACAAGTGCATATAGCCTATATATATACACGTAAAATTAGTAATTTTCTTTTGTCATGCCCAGAAATCACAACGTAGAAGGCCGCAAATTATGCAAATAATGCCCTTTTTGAAAATAGGTTGCCCTTTTCATTGAATTCTCCCCGGCGGCTCTTGCATTCTAGAGTCAGCACTATGTATTGAACAGTCATCAAGGTGTGAGCTAGTGAAGGTGATTTAATTCATGAGAATTGCCTTCTGAGCATGAAAAAGGATACATCTGTAACTTTTTTTTTTTTTTTTTTTTTTTTTTGCTTCAACAAATTTATAATTAAAAATTACATAATTATGAAATCTTAACCTGTTTTTATAACTCTGAAGGCCATATATAATAGCTGTAATGTTTAGTTTTCAATTCTTAATTGTATTATTTTTAATCTCATATTGTAATAAACTTCTTTTTAATACATTTTAAAAGCTGTTCAATGAAAGCAACATTATACGCTTTCTTTTTCATATGCAGATCAAAAGAATATTCAACTTGGGTAATAAATTAAGAAAAAGTTTGATTCCTTTAAGATTTTAACAATAACTTTTCACTCATTTGAATCCAGAACTTTTTTCTATTAAGACAAAAGAAAAATCTCTGGAGAACGAACTTACAGCCCAGTCTTTGAAACATTACTAAGCTATTCTGATGACAGTTTTTGTATTAGTAGTAATACTGTTTAGACAGAAATCTGCGATATCTAAACTGTAAAAAATATCACATTGTTTTTAAGTAAGCAGAAATTTTTCACTCTTTCATAAAATGTTTGTTCTTGTTAGCCATCAGAATTCCTCTAGGTGACAACTGTAGAAGTTCATCTTAAGCAAAATTTCACATTAAGCGAATTCATATCAAAAGATGGAAAATCATTACAGTCCATATATATTTTAACAAGGACTGAAAAGCAGATCATCTTAATAATAATTCATGTTAAGCGTGTTCACTTTAATGAGGTTCAACTGTCATTCAACTTAAGAAATCAACTTAAAATATACACTTATTTGAAAACCACTGCTTTACAAATAATTCAAATTATAAGCAATTAGGATAAACATCCTATAGTAATAATGATAAATGTCAATTTGTTTTAATGTAATATGAAAAATGAACACAAAATGGGTGCATTACATGTTTAATTGCGGATCATCAACTTGAACATTTAGATCCATTGATGTTTCTTCTAAAATATTGTTAAATAGTTTTTGTAGTCTTTCTTCATAAACATCCAAAACACTTTCAATGCCTAAATTCTGAATTTTCTCAATCAAGTCTTCAGGCAAACTCACATTACCTTGCTTTATATCATTAAGTAGTTTTTGACGAACATTGACTAGATTTGAAATTATGATTTTAAAGTTCTCCTCTTCATCTTCATCAGAATATACAACTATTCAGAAAAAAATAAAATTATAATTAAAACATGATGGGGAAAAAAAAAAAATTCTAATGAAGATTTACAAAAAAAAAAAAAAAAAATAGTATTAAGCAATTTATAAAAATAATTAAAATCTTAACTCATAGATTTAGTCCACGCAATAAAGACTGTATTAAAACCTTACCTAACAAATCATGGTAGCTCTGGAAATCGTACTACTTTATGCTTTTGGAGTTCCTAAATCTGAAACACCAAAATTTTCTTGTTCATTCCCACAAGTTTTGAAAAATGTCCCCAAAAATCAGCTTTTTGAAAAAAGAACTTTCTATTTACATTAAAAAAATAAAATAAAATAAGATTAAAATTCTGAAAGTAGACAAAATTGAAACATAAGTCATAATATATTTTGATGTACAATAAATTGGAAGGGGAGGGAAGCTAGCAGGCACATTTTAACTTCATCTGCTACTCCATTTTACGGTACCTACTAATATAGCTCTATCTTGATGGAACTAAAGTTGCCATCAAATGTCTTTACCCCTTTTAATCTATCTTTTCTCTATTAAACAATTGAGATAATTTGCTCAATAAACTGAAATCATCAGGTTTGGTCAAAAATTAAACATTTTTTGAAAATATTTTTGCTTTTTAATTGTACCCAGAAAAATAATACGGTTAAAATTACATGCATATTTGTCGAGGATATTTTCGTTATTTTAATAAATACCACTTTTATTGTACATAAAATTTTGTATTTGTTGCAAGGATAAAAAATATGCAATAAATGTTACAAACTTTCAACAAAATTCTTTCTGTTATATATTATTTTTTAAAGTTTTCTTATCATATATAGTATGAAAATGGTATTATTGTATAAATGTAAAATTTGTACAATGCCCTTGTAAAATTTTTAAAACTAAGTTTTTGGTATAATTGTTTTGTGGTCCCCTGAATTTGAACAATTAGATTTTTTTTTTTTTTTTTTTTAGTTGTTAATCAGTGTGTCTGCCTGTTAGAGTATTTGTTATCAGCATAACTCTAAAACATATATAGGTAGGAAATCTAAATTCAGCATTCAGAATCTGTATCATGATGATGATATTACTTGAGACATTTTACTGATATCAAATAAACAGACCATATATAGGTACTAATAAAGAATTCAAATATATTACAATCTAGGAGCAGATCACTCCTAGGAGATATTCTCCTAGATATTCTAGATTCTCCTAGCCAAGACTCTTATGATTAAAGTCTTGGCTCCTAGATATAAATGATTCTTGTTGATACATTTAAACTTGTTTAGACTGCACTAATCATAATGAAATAAACATGCATTTTTCATATGTACAAAAGAATTTTTCCAGCGAATTATGGTATCAAAAACATTCATTTTTGATTTACATGGCCTCAAAAAAGTCTATATATAATAAAGATTAGGTTATGAAATTGCAGGAAAAGTATTTAATGCTGAGAGTTAAGTTGCATCATGCATCTTTTTTTTTTTTTTTTAAACTATGCTATAAGCACATTGTGATGGATGCTATCATAGAGAGAGACAGATAAGCTGTAGAAAAAAAAAAAAAGATATTTTGTTAAAATTTTGTAACTTTCATTGCATACCTTTTATCCCTGCAACAAAGCCAATTTTTTACTAATAATAAGTTTTGTTTGTTAAAACAACCAAGAGATTCTCAACAAATATACATATATTTTTAATCAAATCCCTTTCCTGACAACCGTTAAATAACAAAAATTAATTATCTTTAAAAAATATTTAGTTTTCAACCAAACATGATAATTTTTATTTAATGAGTGATTACCTCAATTGTCTGGTAGAGAAAATGACAAAAAAAAAAAAAAAGGTGGGTAGAAAAAAAAAGGGAGTTATAGCTCCAAGAATATCATACTCTGAGAGATTGATGTGTTGAAATCTGTTTATCGTCCTCTGTCTGCAGTAAACGTTTCATTGGTGGTCAACATGCCTCGTCAAAAATGAAGGGTGCCATACCAACAACTAATGGAGTTCGTACAAGGCTGCATCGTTGGTATGCGAGAGGGTGGATTTTCGTATCAAGAAATCGCAGCCTGCACGCAGTGTAATGCCACAACAGTGATGCGTGTTTGGAAGAAATGGACAGAGGAGAATCAAACAAGCCAAAAACCTGGCAGTAGGGCACGCAATAGAACAACGGCATGAGATGGCAGACACCTCATCTACATGGCTGTGACGGACCGTACAACATCCTCTCGTGTCTCAGCACAATGTTGGAGCACGGCTACAAGTGTTTTGTTGTCTAGCTCCACGGTTCGTCGCCATTTGCTGCAGCATGAACTACGTGCAAGGGTTTCTCTATGCAGGATTCCCCCTTTCCCTGAATCACAGACGCCTCCGACTTCAATGGGCTCAGCAGCACAGCATGTGGTGTGCCCAGTGGAAACAAATTTTTTTCTCTGATGAATCTCGCCCCAATCTGGAGTACAATGATTGAAGAAGTACGCGTCACACGTTACAGGGGGAAGCGTCTGCTCCCACAGTGTGTTATCCAGCGTCATACTGCAGAAACGCCTATCATCATGATGTGGGGAGCTATTGGGTATAATTGTCGATCCCATCTAATGCACCCTGTGGGTGACCGCAATAGTGATCGCTACATACAGGAAATTTTGGAGCCAGAGGTCCTTCCCATTCTTCGACACATTCCAGGTGCTGTATTTCAGCAGGATAATGCCTGTACACATGTTTCTCAGACTGCACAAGCCCTCTTCAGTGCACAACAGGTTTTGCTTTTTCCATGGCCTGCTTAGTCCCTGGATATGTCGCCCGTCAGGCAAGTCTGGGATTTCATTGGTCGGCGACTCGCTCATACAACTGGTGGGGCACACAGTAAGACTGAACTTTGGCATCAAGTCAAAGCCATCTGGAATGCCATTCCCCAGGATTACATTCAGAAGCTGTATGATTCAATGCCACGACGTGTACAGTCTCTCATCACTCAGCATGGCAGACACATAAAGTACTGATTTCAGATGTTCTTTTTGTTTTTTTGTCTTGTACATTTGATTGTTTATTTGTATCACTATCAGCAATATGTGGAATAAATATCATTAACTTTTGAGATTTTCTTTCATGGTGTTGCAATTTTCACAAACATGAGTGTAATTTAGGAAAATCATATAATTGACTCTTTTTCTTCATTATAAAGCTTTAAAAATTAACAAAAAGATTTTTCTCCATAAAATTAAAATAAATTAAATAATTTTCTCCCTAAAATTAAAAACTGAAAATAAAACTCTATTAAGAAAACAGTTTCACATGTTTTCTAAAGAAAATTCTTAATTCCCTGAATCCCCCTCCCCTTTCTTTTTAATACACTTTGAAATTTCCTTAGTTTTCCCTGAATTCTGGATACTGTAGTAACCTTGTGAAGTTGAATTGTGAAAAAATATAGGTATTTGAGTATTATCTCGTCATTCATTTTTGCCAAAAGAAAACTATGGCAAAGTGCCATAATATACAGTGTGTTTGAAAATTAAAGGTTCACCTGTAATTTCTAAGTCTGGCATCAGCAAAATAAATATTATCTGTATATTTTATAAGACTGTGTATAAAATATCATTTCTAATACGCATGACACAAAATAAAATGAAAAATAGTTATCTAATAGTTAATATTTAATTTGATTTTTAAAGTTAAATCACCGTTTCAAAATGATAGGTCTCATTTTCAAAATTGTTTTTATTTTTAAAAGGAATTATGAAAATTTTTTGTAAGTCACATGTTAAATGGCGTTTTGAAGGTTTCTGCTTTATAAATTGTTGTTGTTTTAAATTGGAATTCTTATAAGAGCTCGTTACTGGCTAGAAGCGATATGGGTCATAAAAGTCACCTGTCATTATTATAGGAGGAACAAATAGTTGCCTAAACAATCTGGAAAGTCTGGAAGAGAAGTTACTAGAGTACTAAAGAGATTGTGTAATGCTGTGAATTCATTTTTCAGATTAGGAAATGAATACGGAAAGAATAAATCTACCAAGCAGCCATCAAAAGTGACATAACTAACATATGGAGAGAAATAATTTTCTTAAGCAGTTGAAAAGTGGGAATGTGAGTTTGTCTGCTTTAGCCCAACAACAGGACTCTCCGTTATCAAAGTTTACTATGCACAGAGTAGTAAAAAATTACAAAAAGTTGGTGTATTTTAAAAGAAAAGCACTTGACATTTGCCCAAGAATTTATGACATGAAAAGATGAGTGGCATCGAATAGTTTTTAGTGATAAAAAAAAATTCAATTTGGATAGACCAGATGGCTGCCAATTTCATTGGCATGACCTACGTAATGAAAAACATATTTTCTAAAAGCTAAGCAGGAGGTGGAGCTATCATGGTGTGGGCAGGGTTTAGATGGAATGGTAAAACAAACACAGCATTCATAAGCACACATTTGAATGCTTTAGGATACTAGGAAGTTCTTGACAAACATTTTCTACCAATTGCAGAAGATATTGGAGGACCATTTTTTATATTGCAGCAAGACAATGCTTCCGTTCACATTGCAAATTCCACTTTTGAGTTGTTATTGAATAATGGTATTCAGGTTCTCGACTGGCCTGCTTGTAGCCTGGACCTCAACCCGATGGAAAACGCATGGGGTAAATTCGCTAAAGAAGTTTATGGAGATGGAAGATTTCATAATTCTTTGATAGCCTTAAAAACAGCTATTTCATTCAAATGGGTCAAAATAAATTATAAGAAGCATGAACTTTCATATTATAGTCTGGTGAGAGGCAGAATTTAAATATCTATTGTACACAGAAATTCTAGTAATTTTACAGAAGAAACATCTGCTTTTACTTAAAATACAAACCTTTTAAATTTGAGATAATCTTTGACACAATTTTCCGTAATATTCTGTCAGATTGATGGATGACATTTTTGGAGCATATCTTGCGGGCTTCAATCTATGTAAAAAGATAATAGAATGCAGAAAGTTTTATAAAAAGAATAACAATGAAATTAATTTTTGCATCTGAAATGATTATTAAGACAAAATTTGCTCAAGATTAGAAAAATCTACTCTTTAACATTCATTGGTTTATTTAAAATTGATGTACGCTTACACTGTATATCTTAATGATTTTTTTTTATAATTATATTTAGTAGTATATCATTTTTAAGTAACATGATAAAATAACAATTATATACAAAAAACTTTCACTAAGTTTAAAAATCTATACAAATTATATAATATATAACAACAATATATGATAAAATTTTCCATGTTAAAATATCTTTTACTTAGTTTTCAACTCATTTATTGTACAATCTTCTTCAGAGTAACATAGTTTTAAACGACAAAAAAAAAAAAAAAAAAGAAAAAAAAAAGAAAAAACCTCTGTAATGACTTTCCCTCCTTTATTGTACTTGGTTCGAATTACTGAAAAATAGATTTAAAAAAAAAATTCATTCAATACTTCGACACATTGATATTTTACCCCACAAGACTTACAGGATTCGCATTTACTCACTATAGCAGGTTTTTTACTCAAGTTTGGGAGAGTGGGCCTCAGTTTCAACAAAATTCTGGGTCTCTGGGACCCGAAAAATTCAGAAGGAAAAATAGTTGATATTATTTCTATTTTTAAAATTCAAGGGTGAGGGGGAAATGTTTGGTTTATGGAATATTACAACATAGGATTAAAATTTAAAAACAATTTTATCTTTTTTGTTTAGAATTACTCACTACCTGTATTTTCATACTACTCTCAATAAATTCTGAAGTCACAGAAAAAAGCTTTTCTTGTCGAAACAAAGTAAAAATTTATAATTTAAATTTAACAGAAGCTCACAGCTTATGCTAAAATGGAAAAAGAAATTAGTCGTAAAAAAGACATAAATGTCAAATAATTTATTTTTATGTAATGTGTATATAATCTTCATTTGTTTACTTTCCTCCCCCCCCCCCTTCTTTTTTAAAAATCCATGTTGCCATCTCTTTAAAAATGTCAATTTCTTTTTATTTATATGTATGTATAATGTTTTTGTGTTATTTAACTAATATGTTTTTTGTTAAATTTAGGGAACTCACTTTTTACTTTCTCTTACCCATAAGGTTTTACGCTGGGTTTAATACCTTGCATGTTATAGCTAAAAAAGTTAAAAAAAATAAAATCTTTTTGTAAAAAAAATAGAACCGACTCCAAGAAGCAACTACTATTCAAGCAACTAAAAAAAAAATTGGCTTGAAATGAAACTGTAGATTGCGATTAAAAGTATAAAATAATTTCCTTCGTCAAACAACCTATAACACTACAATTAATCATAACTTTTGAAGTCGGCGCAAAATTCAATAAAATCTAATTAGTTTTTAAAGATTTGTTTTTAGATCGATAGCTACAAATGCTGTTGTCTCGAATGATCCAATTTCATGTTTCCTTTATTAACTTATCACTGTATACAATTGGTCCATTAGTAGCATCTACATAGAACAGTGAACATTCTTCGCAATTCGGTATTTATGTTTCTACGAAGTTAGTTTCCTTTGCAAATTTGGTATAACTTTGATAACTATTATCCTTGGTGGCTTTTGGATTTGTCGATCAAAAAGTAATGCAAAAATATACATGTAAGGTGTATATTTTCCTAATATATATTGTCACATTCTTGATTGCTCTCTTGAAAGAAATTAAATATATTTGCCAGATAGTTTTGCGATTTTTCTTTCACCAAGGACGCTAGATACCAGCAGCTTCGCCAACTCTTGCTGTTTACGACATCTTATTTGTTTTCTTGAATCAAAGTAGTTTTCGGCTGCGTTTTGCAGGTGACATTGTGAGATGTGTATTTTGAATAGAATTTGATTTTTGTATTGAATACAGGCATCAATTTTTATTTAATTTTGCGCCGACTTCAAAAGTTATGATTAATTGTAGTGTTATAGGTTGTTTGACGAAGGAAATTATTTTATACTTTTAATCGCAATCTACAGTTTCATTTCAAGCCAATTTTTTTTTTAGTTGCTTGAATAGTAGTTGCTTCTTGGAGTCGGTTCTATTTTTTTTACAAAAAGATTTTATTTTTCTCTTTTCAGTGAAACTTTATTCATATAGCAGAACACCAGAAGACGTTCGACGGCAGTTTCACAAATCACAACCCCCAAGAAAAATGACATAACTCAAAAAATGGTTTATGTCACTGAAAAATACATGAAATGCACCCAATGTGAACAAAAAAGTTACATCTCCATCTAGAAATTTATCCACTCGAGAGATAGTTGTGCTAGTCTTATTCTAGTCAAGTTATTTTTAAGTTAATATTTTTCAAATGCTGCCTTTTTAAATTGTGTCAATTTTCTTGCCTTTATCAAATATCAGAAAAAAAAATCTATTGAATGAACATACTTTAAATTAAAAAGGCTTTAGAAATGTAAAGAACGGATACGCTGTATTCGTAACCAAAAATTCTGTTAGGCATATGCTATTAAATTTTACAGTGAATACGTGTTACCCGCTACGCTGGAAATTGCTCAGAGTAAAGTTCAAACATAATATGAATTGCAGCTGACGGACAGAAGTTTCAACATCGATACTTACATACTTACTACTTTTACCAGTATAGCTGCATGCGTTCAGAAGTTAGAGTGAGAACAGACTTTTGTGAGTATCCTGTAATTTGTTTATATCTTAATGAAATCATAATGAAACCTATTTCAGGCCAAGATCTTTGCGACAACAAAAAAAAAGTATTAAAAGTAAAGCATGTCTTACGAAGTTATAAGCTAACAAATTTCAACAACAACAACAATGAAAAACATAGTTTGTATTGAGAACCTCTTCCTTTATGAAGTCGGTTTAAAACGTTTATACGTTAATCGATGTGACCGCTTACAATAACCATACTTTGAATTTTACATAGCATAAATGTCACCCGCTACGCTACAACGTATGCAATGCTGTTGAAGTGTGAAGAAAATATTAATTTGCGGACAAACAAATTTCCGTTTTAATTGTTCTATTTTTAGCATTAATGTCTACAAACTGTCTTTTCTTACTAAATCGATGGCATCCTGTAACTTTGTAATTCACTTTTTCCCTATCTTGAACCGATTTCGAGATAGGAACGCTAACTCCGCTGTTTTCCACCAGATGGTGCTATAACGGTGGAATCACGTTGCGCATGACTACTATACTATACTTTTACTATATATAACTTTTATGACTATAGCTGCAGCCGTTCAGTAGTTAAAAGAGTCGGGACTCACTTTTTTGGGCACCCTGTATTTTCTTTAGATCGTAAAGATATTACAATGGGACCTATTTCAGACCAAGACCTTTTCAACAAAACAAAAAGTATCAAAATCGGAGCATCCGTTCAGAAGTTATGAGCTAACAAACATAAAAAAAACATACGGTTTGAATTGAGAACCTTCCTTCTTTTTTTGAAGTCGGTTAAAAAAAAAAAAAAAAAATTAATTTTTTTTTTTAAAGAAAGCTTTATATCTCTTTGATTACATGCGGTAGAGACAAAAATTTATACATCTAATGAAGAAGAGCCTCATAACCACATGCTACAGCCAGATTGCATTTCAAGCATTACTTTTTACAGGGTGATGCCAAACACTTTCATTTTTCTTTAATTTTCTTCTGGTCCTTCTTTCACTTTCGGCACAAAATTTAAACTGAAATGTATGAAGTACAACATGCTCTTTACACTCCTGAAGTTTCAAGATAATTTGTTTAATCCTTTTTGAGATATTTTTTTAAATGTCTGAAATCGAAAGTGTCTGGTCATTAATGGAAAGGTAGTGTATTTTATCATTTATTATAAAATGCTGTTTAATTTAAATTTGCCAGCTTTTTAGTTTTTAGCGCAATTTTATTTTTAAACTAGAGCTTTTTATGATTCAGAAAATTTTTTCAAGCATATTAATTTTCATTCACACACCATCAAATTATTGAATAATTAAAAATCGTCAACATAATAGATAATAAACCTATGGCTTATATATAGAATAAGACTTACAGAAATATGAATTATGTGAATTAGATTTCTTAAGTAAACCACCAATTATTTTTTAGAAAACCTTTATGAGGAGAATACTCTTTAAATGTCAAATTTTAGTGATGGCTTTGTTAGAAATGCAAATCTGGAGGCATTAAAAAAAATTTAATTTGTATTTCAATATGAATAATTATTTATTATTTGCTATTCAATGTTTTGTGTCATGAAATAAGTACTGAATGTTTAGAAAAATTGCTTTGCAGAGCTTTCTGGAGAATATTCTCCCATTTGAAAATTATGAATTGTAAAGAAAACATCATGAAATTTTGTTTTCTTTGTTCTAGTTATGCGCGTCAAAT
>OZ005649.1:336716948-336741948 GCA_963930645.1 Salticus scenicus
TGAATAATTATGAATAAGTTTTATAATTTATGTCATAAACATGAAAAAAAAATTGTATTTAAGAAAAATAAGAATATTCACGATTATTCTCCAAATTTGGAGCTTCAGAGAATATTATCACCTCACATCTCTAATTATGCAGCTAATATTTCATATCCTAAATTTAAAAATACCAATCTCACAATGTAAGAGCAAATAACCGAATCAGAATTTAGTTTGATTAACAGAAGTTGTGCAAAATATGTGAATACAATAGTTTTTTTCTTTTTTTTTTATGTTTTGAAATCAGTTGAAAATACAAGTGTTGTTACATGATAGAAAAAGATACATATAAGAAACAATTTGGCAATAACTGCATTATTAATATTAACTAAATTGTACCTTCTATAATTGCTGTCAACTGAACAAAGTCAGTAATATAAACTAATACATATAGCAAAAAAAAAAAGTAAAAGAATGACATCTGTGGCCTATAACATCAAGCTTTTTATAAACAAAAATCAAAGCAGCTTTGCTGAGTTGCAAAGAATTATATGCATTTTTTTTTTTTTTTTTTTTTTTTTGGAGGGGGGGATGGTTTAAATTTTCATCAAAAGCTGATTTACGTTTTCAGATATATAAAATTTTGCTTGCAAAAAAATCAAAACACTCAGGTCATTTCTTTGTTTATGAAATATCTTAGAATTGCAGAAAATTTCCAAAATAAAAAAAATTATCTATTGTATGATGAATATACCCAAATATAATATTTTTGTCATGACTTTGTTTTGACAATGAATAATGAATACACAAAATATACAAAAACATATACAAAAACAATATATGCATATATATATATATATATATATATATATTTTTTTTTTTTTTTTTTTTTTTTTCATTTTATCTATAAGAAAAAATAATATTTTCAGAGAATATTCTTTTTCTATGAGATTTATTTTACCTCACAATCTAGATAAGTCCAATATTATTTGTACATATTTTCATATCAACTAAAACATCATAAGAAAAATAATTTTCATTTGAAAATTATACTCAATTACCTTGTCTTCTGACATAACTAATTCAACAGGATTTTTCAAAGCTTCTTGAATCAGATGAACTACTTCTGTCCTAAATAATATAAAAATAGCCCTATGTAAGTCGTTTAAATAAATATATATATATATATATACATATAACAGGTGTTTACAAAACATCCAGACAAATTTAAACATAAGCCAAAAGAAGGAAAAATGGGGCTGTGACAGAAACTAGTAGTGTGTTTTTGTAATGTGTGTTATCTAGTTTCTGATAGTAATTTTATTCCTTTCCTTTTATTGTAGACGAAAAATAACATCAAAAAAATTATCTGAATATATTTATTTATTATTATTGTTTATCTGAAGGAATGCATTCAAAACCAACTTATTTCTTACATTCAATGACACTATAAAGATAATTATGTCTTTTGACTAGATAACATCAGCTCATGCTATGCCAATGCCAAAGTTGCCGTTAATTATCTAGACGAGCAAAGCATCAATTTTGTTATGAAACAAGATAACCCTGATAATTTGCCAGAAAAAAATTTATTGAAAATTTCTTGTTATTTTCAAAGGTTGTTATTAAGTAGTAGTTCCAGAATTCTTATATACTTTGTTGCATTACACTGTACAGGTCCAAACTGCTGTAAAAGATGGCCAATACAGTAAAACATACTACGTGATACTATATAATATAATTTTATTTTGGAGAAGCTTCATAAAGCAATTCAACATTTCTTTATAGTGGAAGTACATCTAGTTCATGAGTTTTGAGAATGCAAAGGCATGAGGTGAGAGAGAGGGTTCCGAGGTACATATTTACTTAACAACGATCTAGGAGCGAATTCTGTAGTTCGCTTAGCTACATTCCCTTGCAGATTGTGCGAAATACGCCAAGAGTTAAGAATTTCGAGGGCTTCGCATCTTACACAATAATATATAATCACAGTTATGCCCTAAAATGCGAAGCCCTCGAAATTCTGACTAACCCCTACGCAATTAACGAAAGAGAACATGCAATAATACTGAAAGAATGGCAGCCAAAACTAAATTTAAATGAAGTGAAGCGAGGAAAACTAACGAGCCAACGACGATCAACAATAGAGACAGATGAAGATGAAGAGGTCACTTAGCACCTGAAGATGAGTGCGGATGCACTTGAAATAGGTATTGTGCAAAAAAGAAATAAGGACATTATGTAAGGTAACTGTGTGAATTTATTTAATATAAAATATAATTAAGGATTTTGTTATCTATTTTAATAGAAATTTTATTTAATTATTAAATTTATTTGAGAATGTAATTAAAACTAATATATGTGAAGATACTCCTTCACATATTTCTCCCTAGTGGCGAGGGAAAAAAAACGAAACGTCAAATGGACGAAAATTAACGAAACATAAAACGCCTTCTCTCCCTATAAAACAGTATAATACAATTCCAAAATTTTGTATAACATAGTAAAAAGGTAAAATAATCCTTTGTTACACAAAAAAAATTGTAACAATAAGTTGAAACAAAAAAAAATAATAATAATATCATTGCATAGTTGTAGAACAGCTTACAAGACATCTAAAATGAATGTTAGAAGAACTTATATTATAAATGAAATACAATATAATTAATACAGTATATAAAAGTGACACAATAATAAAATGCGTAAAATATGAAAAATACTTATTCATAAAAAGTTTATGTACGGTTGAGAGTAAGGAAAAAGAAAACAGTAGCTAGAAATATGAAAATCAATTGATTTTGTCTATTTGTTAATTATCCATACTTGCCAACCTTAAAAAATGAGAAATAGGAAGATTTATGTTCAAAATTAGGGAGATTTAACTAAAATTAGGGAGATTTTTTTTTTTTTTTTTTAATACAAAGTACACATATTTCCAAACTTAATGTTTGGTAACTTAACTATGGATAAAATTAGAAATTAGCACAAAAACTTTTCAATAACTCTTTCAATTCTATTTCTAGAATCTGCCAAAACAAGTTTAAAATGAATATTGTCATTTATGTTGTGGATAGAGAAAGATTGGGAAACAAAAGGCTTCTGCAGAACACTTGATTGCCGATCACTACTTGGAGATGTGAAAAGGGGGAGGAGGGGGGCAAAAAATAATTAGATGTGCTAGAAACATTTAACATTTCTATTTTTTTAAAGGTTCTAGAATCTCATAAAGCAACTTTAAAATGAATATTGGCATTCATGCTGTGGATGGAAAAAGATTAAAAATCGGAAGGTTTTCGTAGAGCATTTGATCGTCGCTCATTACTGAGGTTTCTTTTTTATAAACGAACGACATTCGCAATTTTTTTTAAACACGGCAGAAATTAATTCGTGGAATTGAATGAAACATGAAAAAAGAAAGAAAAAAAAACTGCGGATTTCCGCGAATTCGCGAAAAAATTACATGCCTAACATTTTTTGTAATAAACATTGTTTAATTTTGCTCTATTACGAGCTATTTTGTAATTTTCTCTCTTTTATGATAAATCGGAAATTTTTAACTTCTGATCGGAAAATCGGGAGATAGATCGAAAATTCGGAAGTCTTCCACCGAAATCGGGAGAGTTGGCAAGTATGATTATCAAAAAAATATTTATTACTGCATTAATATGAAAAAAAAAAAAATCTCAAATGATTTTAGAGTTTATAAAAACTATTTTCCTACACGTGAAAATCCAAATTTTAACAAAGAGATTTAGACAGAGTAGATCAGTACAAAAGCTATGACAAACATCATGGTTTTGTGAGGTCAAAATGAACATAGCGTACTGAATGAAGTGTAAAGCAGAAGAGGCTTCATGTTGTGCAAAAGTGATAACAACCAGCATTCTGCAAAGCAACATAATGAAATATTTTGTGTAAGGGAAAAATGTAAGGAAAAAAAAAAATAGCCCTAGGTTATAATAAGAACGCACATGCAAGAGTTGTAGTAAAATTTTTAAAGGAAAAATTAATTTTATTGTTTTTTTATTTATTTATTATTATATTTATTACATTATGTTGGTCAGAAATTTATCAAGACTTACCAATATGAAATAAATTTCCTTTTCCTGAATAAAATTTCCACAAGTAATTACCACTTAAAAATTATTCTATATATTAGAAAAAAAAAAAAAAAATTGACGGCAATAAAAAATTAAAATCATTTCAACATAGATGTAACAAGAATAAACAATGCCAAAAATTGTCAGAAAGCAGCTAATTTTTAAATATATATATATATTTTTTTTTTATTAAATTATTATTTTATCAAGCATAAGTAATATATACCCTAATTTATTAAGAAAAATATTGTTATGTTACTAGAATAATTTTTATAATACTGCTCAGCAAGAAATAGTCTTAAAAAAAAAAAAAAAAGTGAACCAGCCACATATACTTCTGCAAAGGCTACCTCTTTTCAAAATTCACATATTTCTTTTCACATTTATTCCTTTTTCCCACTTGAAACCTATAATTCCATACTAATTAACTTTTAATCAAGTTTCACACAATGTTTATATTTTCTGTGCATATCATTTTCTTTCATTCCTTTTTCATACAAAATAAATGAATAAAAAATAAAGTTTAAGAGTAATCTTTAAATAATTTAAAAAAAAAAAAAAATGACTAATTGATTTTTTTTTTTTTTTTTTTTTGTAAAGGAGAAATAAATATCTTTCTCAGGTTCATCTGAGTTTTTGTTTATGTTCTAATAATAATAGCTTTTTTGTATAAACAGAAGTATTATAATTACTATCTGAAATTTATTGCTCAATTTAGCTATAATAAAATTGCCCAATCTAAAAGAATGAATTGTAATATATGGAATTAGTTAATAGATTAAAATAACATTCTTTATATTTTATTTTATTAAATGATTTAGCATTGGGAAATTAGAATTTCGTCAGACAGTTATTTAATAAGAAGGCATTTAGACTAGCAGAAATAAAATTATAAATTTTAAAGAATATGTTTTTATTCTCAACAGATTTATTTAACAGATTAACATATAAAATATTATTAGAATTAAAATTTTTATTTATAGAGAGACAAATGTGATTAAATATAAAAGATAATTTAGGATTTGATTATCTATTTTAATAGAAATTTTATTTACTGAAAATATAGTATTAAATTTATTTGAGAATGTAATTAAAACTAATATATGTGAAGATGCTCCTTCACAGCTGTGTCTCTGGAAATGATTGGAAAGCCAAAAAATACCAGGAAACTCACAATTCACATTAAATTGTACTTAAGAAAAATGAACAAAAATGTTGTACAGAAATTGGCAGAGTGTGGAGAAAAAAATTGACTGTATCTGCAAACATGAAATGGTCGAAAAACAATAAATGACATTTTTCATAGAACCTTACCTATTGTTTAATTTGTATAGTTATTTTCTTTGTAATAAGAAAGAACTACATAAACTTAAGTTATTTAGTTTTCCTGTTTCACTAGTCCGGATTTTTAGTAAACATCCATTATTTAACTTCCAATACCTGTTAAATACTTCACACCATAGGAGGAAGTCGAATATGTCCAAATGCACGAATGAGCTTAAGAAGAAATTCAGGCTGAGTAAAGGAATTTTAAATATTTTCTTATAAGAAAATAAAAACGAATATTTAAATAACAAAATGTAAAAAAAAAATAATAAAATAATCCTATTAAAATAAAAATTAACAACTGTATTCTTATGCTACTGTGAATACTTATTCTCATAAACACTTAATGCATACAATAAATGGCTTTATTAGAGATACATTATAGATTCTTACATTATTTTGTGGGAAATTTAGAATGTGTTTGGGGGAAATTTCAGCGGTCTAAATATTTTCTGCACCCCTGTTTCACATCACAAAATATTTAAATAAATATAAAACTGTATATTTGGTGTAATGTGAAAAAGGATTACAATTATATTTTTTTTAAATTCAATACCTTAAATTTATCCTTTAAAACAACATATATATTTCAGCTGTCATCGCAGCCCTCTTCAGCGTTGTAAATGATGCAACGCTGATCATCATTTGCAACACTGAAGAAGGCTGTGATGACAGCTGAAATATATACGTTGTTTTAAAGGATAAATTAAAGGTATTGAATTTTTTAAAAATAAAACTGTATATTTTGAGATAGGTAATCACTTAAATTATTTAATATATGCAATTAAAAACTTAATTTTTTTCTCTCCATTTTAACAAATAACAATTTAAACAAGCTTGGAAGATTTTTTACTTTAAATATTTTGTCACAACAGAATTACATTTTCAAATCAATTGTAGATAAAATACATTTGTCTGCAAATGAAAATATAATTATTTACAAAATAAAAGAACTTTTGCACAGATTAAAGCAATATATTAAATGAATAGCCATATTTTTACCTCCGATTATAATTAATCATATAATAAAGCATTTTATTTCCTTTTTTAAGTTCATATAAACAATTTGCATTTTTTAACAGTTTAAATATAAATATTTTCAAGTGCATTACTTTGGCTAACTGACTAAACACGTTTCACTTTAAATGTACAGTGAAATATCTAGAAAATACTTGATGAATTATGCTGAAACTTTGGATGTGTAAAGAACATGTTATATCTCATATATTTCAGCAAAAGGTTTGCCCAAAGACAAAAAAGAAACCAGTAACAAATAAAAGGGGGAAAAAATTGTGTAGTGGATCACCCAGTAAGAAAGAAATGTTTGAAATGCATTAGAGCTGTGCTGTAACATGTAATTATGAGGCTTATTTTAATTAGCTTTATTTGTATATGAAACACATATATATATAGTCATGAAGATATAAAGGTTTTCTTAACAATTTCAAAAATCTAATTAAATTTTTTGTATACATATTACAGACGAAGAAAACAATAGATAACTAGTACTTAACACAAATGATGGATTTCAGACTGAAACTTTGAAATTAAAAGCACAGGTCAGCAATTAAAAAACTGCATAGAATTTCTTTACTGTTTCTGATAGATTTTTACACACTAAAACAGGATACCAGATTTCAAGTTTTTATGTAAAACTGAATTAAAAATATAAGTATTGCAAATAAAAATACATGATGCAATAAAACATTTTAAATTTTTAAATTAAACTGAAATATCTTTATTAGTTCTTTCATCTTAAGTCTGTTCGACCATGCACTTGAAATTAGCTGCCAAAATAAAGAAAAACAAACCAATTACCTACATACGAATGAACAAATGCAAAATCAATAATAAAATTAAAGAACAACAACATGATATAATAATTATAAGATAAAAAAACTTTTTATATACCATATCTTTAAATTTCCGGTTGAATCATAGCTATAGAACTACATTAACACTTTATCAATGTGTATAAAATTTTTAAAGTGATAATCACGTCTATTTTTGTGAGATACATAATTTAACTTTTTACAATTTTTTAACATTCACGTTTAATTAAATGTATTTATTTTTGTGTCGAAAGAAAATGAACTCATAAATTCTTTTTGGCAACAATTAAATTATAGCTAATATTTTAATGGCCATTTTAAAAGCTATTAGGAGGTTATTACTTTCATATTTTAATTAATTAAAAGAAAACTAATCAAAAATTCGAAAATTGGGCTTCAAAGTACTGTGTTGTCATTAGGTTCTGAGCTATCCTGAAAGTTTCAAATGCCTAGCTAGTAGGAAAATAAGTTAAAAATCGATTGCAAAATTTGTACTGGACAAACAAACAAAAATTGAAGTTAATAAATACATGGTAAAATACAAAATATCCCTAACACTTTTACCAAAACTAACAGAAATTTCAAAATAGACATTGACATTTTTTTTATTCTGAAATTTACTTGAATATAGTAATTAAAATTCTATGATTAAAACCAAATATTTATTATGACTGAATGATAAACCAGGAAACACCTCTTTAAACCTAACAACACCAAATCAGTTTTATTATTTTTTCTAAACCGATACATCATCACCATTGATACATTATTACATCAGAAAGACGATTCAGCACCAGGAACAGATGGTGTAAATAAAGTTGTGAAAGAGTGTGAGAGGAGCGGGAGTGAAATCTAGCCCAATTCTAGCACCATTTTTTTTCCAAAATATTTTTTAAAAACTGTTTCCATAAAAGTTAAAAACACAGTTGCAAGTTAAAATATATTGGTCACCAATGGCAACCAGGCGACCATATTTCACGAGCTCCGTCTAGAAACCTATAAATCCTTGCCAACAAACACAGTTTTAATGATATCAAAATTTAGACCAAAGATGGCACAACATATATTCCAGTCAAAAAAAAAAAAAAAAAAAAAAAAAAGTTAAGGAACACCTCTGAAGATGAGCAGGTGCCTAGTCAAAAAGACTTAAGGTGGAAGATGAACTAATAAAGGTACCTTTTAATTTTAAAAATTAAAAAATTCAATCAAATCTTTTTTTTTTTTTTTTTTTTTTTTGCAAAACTCAAATTTTTAATTCAATTTTTCATGCAAACATGAAATGTAATATCCTATTGTGCAGTACAAAAGACATATTTTATAATTATTTCATACTTTAAAACAATATCGATACAAATGAATGGGAAAATTAATACAAAATGGGAAAATAGAGTGAGGGGATGGCAAAGCAATAGAAGGATGAAAGCAAAACTGAGTTCAGAAAGGCAGATTCTCTCTTTCTTTCTTCCCATGTTAGCCAATGGGATTTTCGTTACTTTGTTTTATAAGAATATCTTACTCAAAAATGAAGTTTTTCGAATTCTGTTTTTTAATATTACTCTATCATTATGTTACCTTTTAGGTTAGTGAACAATTTTTTGAAAAAAATAAATTTAAATATTTTGAAATATATAGAAGCATGAGGCATATATAAACTTTAAATAGTTTTAAAAAAAAAAAAATTACTTTAGCCTCATGGTCTGGCCGTAATATTTTCGGTGGGATGCCCCACTGAAAATATTACAGCCAGTCCATGAGGCTAAAGTAAAGTTTTTAAAATTATTTAAAGTTAATATTTTGTTTAAAGATCCAAACTTAGAGTCCTAAATTTACTCAATGAAATAAAAAGTATTTAAATTATTTTTTTCAAAAAATTGCTCACTAAGCTAAGAAGTGACATATTCAAAGAGTAATATTCCAAGAAACGGAATTTGAAAAACTTTATTTTTGAATGAGATATTCTTATAAAATGAAACTATGAAAATCCCATAGAATAATATGGGAAGAAAAAAAAGAGAGAATCTAACTAATGTACAGCCTTGAAAATTCAAAACTGCGCTCAAGAATCTAAAAAGCACCCTATTTTTACTAGCAGCACTCTGCCCTTTTTTTAAGTTGAGAAAAACTCTGTATAAAGATAAACTAAGTTAGATTATGAACAATACTTACAAGGCAGTGTTTGATAAATCAACTGATGAATCAAATAATACTGAAAACTTCTCCCATTTAAATTTAACAGGGTCTGGAAATTCAGTAAAAGACATCAGTTTTTTAATTCGGTCTTCAGGTATCTGATAACCTCTTTGAGAATTCCTATCGACTGCAACATCCAGAGGACAATAGAGAAAAACTGTTGCAAATCCCAAATTTGCTGAAACATCGGGATGATTTATTTTAGTTGAAAAATTTAGCAGTATAAACACATAGCATTTAAGATTTAGTGTCTCTAACAAGTGAGGACAAGAAATTTAATTGTCTAAAAACTATTTAATAATATTAGAGAATATTCATACTTTAAGAAGCAGCATAGTAAAAATGTTTTTAATAAATAATTTTAATAAAATTAAACATATATATAAATTTCACATATGAATATCTATGTATAATATAAAATATCAAAAGGAAAATTTAAAGTTGTCATATAAAATTATATTAATTAAAAAATAAATAAGTGTTAATTTCTAAAATCCTTCAACGTTAAGATTTTCTGGGATTCTAAGATTTGTTCTGTGTTAACTCTGAAAGCCTTTGGAAAGGGCAAAATTGTAATGTTGTTTTCACTGCACAGTTTTTTTAATGCAATAAAATAATGCTTATTTCAACTAGAGATTTAAAATTTAACTATGCACTTGATTATAATACTCCTCCAAACTTTAGAAACAAGCTAAAAATATAATATATGATTTAGAATTATTAGTGTATTGTAAAAAAAAAAGAACAGAACAGTGACCCAATACATCCATAAATGGCATAATGCCATAAATGGCACATCCATAAAGGCCTTTCATTGAAATATAAGTAATTGTAATTCTTTAGCTTATGTATGGCAAAACTCAGGGCCTGACTATTATAGAAGCATCCAGAGCACATAAATTTATACAGTATAATTTTTCTAGAGACATTTAATTTATATAAGGACAAGCAGCTTTTTCTATCATCTAATAGTCAGCAAGTGCAGCAATGTTCTTCCAGAATCGTTATTAAGAAAGAAGTAAGAGATTTTTCACCCACATTTTTTCCCTGTGAAATAGCCCCTAAGAATGTGATTACACTCGAATCTGCTCCTGTTGAGAAATAAAAATAAAACTTAAGAGCGGCCAATACCTAATCTCGGCAACAGCTTCAGCCCATGCTATTCTATGGGGAAATTTGCTTCCACAGTTACTCATCACCTACCGTGATTTCTTTTAATTCTGTTTTCACATTGAGAAAATTCGCAAATGTTAAATTAGCACTTGTTTTCCAAAAATTTATTTTTGAGTTAAAAAAGTCAGAAAATAACCAAATACATTTTTCATGTAGAAAATAAAATATGAAAAATCAATTTTTGAAAAATGAGTAGTAATTTAACGTCTGTGAATTTTCTGAATGTAAAAACAGAATTTCCAAAAACACATTAGTTAACGAGTAATTATGAAAACAAATTTCCCCATAAAGTAATATGGCAGTGATGCTTCTAGTCTTTCAAAATCATGGGCCCCTGGGACCCATGAGTTCCAAATATCTGGGTCCTTTTTTTAAAAAAATGGGCCCCCACATAAATGAATTTATATATTAAAGTTATAAAATTTTATCTTATTATAGATGAAAAACAGTTTTTTATGAATTTTTAACCAGCTCTTTTTGAGATTGTCTTAAAACTAATATTATGTAGGAGGTGGTTGCTGTTAAGAAACAACTGAAAACATTTAGCTCAATGTGCTCTGGAACCAGAAAAAAAAAAATGGATAAGAGAAATTATAGTATAATAGCTAATTATTATTGTTATATGTGTCCTTAAAATTATCAGTATTAAGAAAACAAAAATGAGAAAAAAGTTTGTTTGCTTTGAGAAAAGAGGAGTTTTGAGATAAGCAGACTGGTTACAAAATTTAGTTACACATTTCACTTCAAATACAGTACAGGATCCATTATCCCGCAATCGCAGGACCAACCTGATTCCGGCTATCAGAATTTTTCGAAAATTGGCCCCTGGTGAAAATAGAAATATCACGTCTGCAAAAGCTATCCCCACCCTCCTTTAACCACAAACTAACTTACCAATAAACTGTACTGATAACTTAAATAATGCATTAAAGAAAAAAGTAAAAGAAGTGTACTTATTTAGAAATTCTTTAATCATCAACTTTAATTCATTTTAGATAATTTGGAGTGGAAGGCTGATTTGTATACTAATTATGTGAAAAATACCAGAGCCGGGAATCGAACCCAGGCCTTCCGCTTAACGTGCGGATGCTCTACCACTGAGCTACCCTGAGTGATAACCAGCTAGACATTTCTCACATAATATCTAAATTTCTCCAGCTAGGCATTTCTCTCCAATTTATCTAAAAAGAAGTGTACTTAATTAAAAGCAGTTAAAATTACCTTACATTAAATACTTAAAAAATTAGCTTTATATATTCAGTTCCGACTGGAACCATCTTCAGAGCTTGCATGACGACTGCCTGGTGGTTTATTTTCATTCCTCATCGCTTTCGTCCATCATCTCTTCACTTCCTTTCTTGGTCTGGATTAGCTGTTGCCACTCGGGCGTGATCAATTTATGCTCGACGTCATTTACAGAATTACTGGTCGTTAAAATTTCCAGGGCTTCTCTTTTTAGTGCATATAATATGTGAGTTGAAAGGAGCAACTTTATGAAATTTAATTGAATCAGTATTAATGGGTTTAGTTTTAGTGTTGTTAGTTCATGAGAAAGCAGTATATGGTTTGTTGTGTTTAAGGTCAGCAAGGTGTTCAGAAATTCGGTCTTTAATTTTGCATTTAGTCATACCAATATAACTAGCTTTATTTTTATCATAGTCTTGAAAATCTATTTTGTATATGCCTGTGGTTTGCTTAAAATGAACAGGGTCTTTTTCATTACAAATACATTGGTAGATATTTTTATTTGGTCTAATCAAAATGTTAATGTTATGTTTCTTATTATAAAAATATTTTATTTCTTGCTTAACGCAGCAAACATATTACAACTTTTTTTTAATACTTAGGTTTTCTGTTTTCTTAATAATAAAGTTTCTTGAATCTTAATACAGATGAAACGTCATGTTCCTGTAATCACACTCATTCATCCTTTTTATTTATTTTTGTTTTGTTTCAACGAACTTAGAACGCAGTAGGGTGATATGATTTAATGTATCGGAACCTTTAGCTGGTAACTTTTTCAACTGGAACTTTGTTTTCGTACTTCAGAACTTTGTGTTTGTTTTAGCACCAACCACTCGTATGTGTTTATCATATTGGACTGGTATATCATATTGGAATTGGACAGGAATGTTTTTGATTTTTTGAAAAAATGGTTTTTGCGACCATTTTTTGAATTTTATATTTTGGCTAAGCTTTGATAGAGGACACCCACTAGTGATTCGTTATGCAACGGTGCAATTTGGTGTATCATACACTTTTTACTTATAATCTTTTCGCATTAGAACTTTGTTTTCTCGTCTCGGAGTCGGAACTTTGTTTTTGAATTCGGGCCATCTGCTCATTTGTGTTTATCATATAGGATTAGTTCTTTTTCCTTTAGGGTAAAATGGAGTTTTAAAGATTTTTTTTTTTCTTCTTCAGAGCAGAATGCTTTAAAAATATAAGGAAAATATCTGTTTTAAACAAAAAATGTATTTTAAAGTTTACTTTTTACCTTTCTTCCAGATTGATTTTTTTTTAAACAAAATTATGCGTCCCGTGGAATCCTCCACAATAAATTTTTCGCATCCTACCTTCAATTTTTTCATGCAATTTATTTGTTATAGTGCATAAGCGGCATCGCGGTATGGGCTGTGGCTGTTGGCAATATTAGGTATTATAGCTCTTAAATGGAACTCTTATTTCAAAATGATCGTAGGAATTATGTTCAAGCTCTTTCTATTATGTTTATAATAAATATTCAGGTATGTATTCCATAACCATTCATCAGTATAACTTTGGATTAATAATAATTAAGGTAATTTAATTTCATCTATAAGTGTTTGATTTAACAATCTTTTGTAACACTTTATTACTTACTCTTTAAGACTATTTTTTTAAATGATATTTATATATAAAAGCAATATAGGAGCTAACGCTTAACATTTCCATTTTCAATGAAATAAAGTGTATGCAACACAGCAGAACTGTCATTTATTCTGAGAAGCTAATTACATCTGTGTCAAAAAATGCATACAGTAAAAAATATAGTAGTTAGTTAGAAATATTTTAAGATTTATGTACATGCCTACAACTACTTTATATTTTATTTATTTTTTCAAATCTTGAATAAATCTTTAATCGCTGTTGTCAGTTGTTTTATGATATGTTTACAATACTATTGAATTTATATTTATAGAACTGCTAAAATGTTTTGTTTTTTAAATAACATTTCCTTAAAAGAAGGGGGGGGGGGAATTCTTTAACAATAAAGCAAAAGTATTTTGAAAATTACTCTAATCAGTCTTTCAGTTTTAATAAATTTGAAAGATGAATTGCATTAAGCTACATTACCTACTATTTTTACTTACTTCTCCTAGCTACTTGAAGCCAGTCATATCGCATGCTTCTGTAATAGAAATTATCTTCAATCAAAAAGATTATGTGTGATGAATTGTTAGGGGAAATATTATTGATTGCACTCAGCTTTAACAAAAGATTATGACTTCTTTCTGTTAAAGGTCCAGCTTGACTATTTTCTGAACCACATGTTAATGTTATAAAACGTTCAGCAGCCATCAAAAGATCAGCACGAAAATTTCTGAGTCCTCTGACAGACTTCATCTGGAAAAAAATTAATAGAGAGCAAATTGTAATTAACATAGCTAATTTAATATTTCAGTAAATCTGAATACATATACGCAAAAACTGTAAATAAATCAAAAAAAAAAATATATATATATATCAAGAAAATAAGATACCACATTCGGTTACACTAAAACCATGCTGAAAAGTATGCTAGTGTAACATACCTACACTTTAAATTACTTTTATTGTAAAATAATGCTTATTTATTGTCGTTTCAGAATAACTAATAAATATTAATAATTCTAAAAATCCTTAAAATAAAACATTCTTTTTATTTTCAGTACGTTAGATAATTTTCTATCAATTAAAATAAAAAATAACTAAATCAGTTCAAAATTAATAAGTTGTGTCTATACCATACTTTCGCGTAAAATTAACAGATTACTTAAATTAGAATCTATTGATACTTGTATATATGCTTACCAGATGTTCTTGTTCCTCAATGGAACATAAATTATCAAACTGGATAACACAAAAATCTATTAAAGTAGTCCGATTTTTAGTATAATCAACTTCATTTAAGGGATGGTCAGAAGTCTCTCCAAATAAAACTGTCTTATTTTTTAATATATAATCAATAAGTGTAGTTTTGCCACAACCTATACCTCCACCAATCAATGCTATACAAGACATTATTTCTAATACAGGATCAAAACAAATCAAATATTAAATGAATGCTTCAAAATAACGAATTTTTAAAGGAAATCCATTGAATCTCTACAAGAACTCGCACATCGGCTGATTCGCTGACAGACCAAAACAAAACGAGTGGTAGGTTGGTAGGTAGGTAGGTAGGTATGTAACTGAGCTATATGCTATGCCAAGACAGGCATCTTAAGCTCGAAGGACACAAACAAGAGGAGAAGCCAGGACCAAGACTTTGTCCGCCATTTTCTATACCGTGTGGGAAGCGAATTTGGAAAATGCCTACTCCTCAGAACCTTGGCGACAGATGCTTGGCGCGAAACGGCATTTTGTGACGATAAATATGAAATGTGGAAACTAATCTTTGATTGAATCAAACCTGTCAGAATGAATCAAGAATGAATGGACCATATTCCCGCTTTGGGTTCGAGGCTACAAGAATATCAGCTGGGTAGGGAAACAATCCTCAACTCTACCATAACAAAGCATTGTGGCTTTCAAATTTTTATCTTGCAATATTTATTTATAAGAGTTACAGATTATATGAAATTGAAGTAAGAGTGATATAGTGATACCTTTGTTTTATTTTTAATCCAGTTTTAGTAATATACTTTGATATTAATCAACATATGTAATATTAAAAGTTGCCATGTGAACTGTGGCGATGTTAACAAATTTAAGCGGATGTTCCATTTATTAAATTCCTTTATTAAGGTGATTGAAATTCTAATTATTTAAGCTTTGATGTCTATAGATATGTGTGTGTGTATAAAATGTTCTTATTAATCTTTAATTCATTTATATATATATATGTGTGTGTGTGTGTATACATAAAATGTTCTGCAATTTTATGATATGGAATAGTCTTAACTTTATCATTCGATTCAGTTGTTTACATTTCTCTTTTGTTCTTGTTTGAACATTATTATTAAGTTTCACTGCAGAAATATTTAGAAAAATGGTATGCGTAACAATAAAATGGCATCTTGAATCTAATTTGTTTACAAAATATCGGCCACGTGTTCGGCGATTTTACCTACGGTGACGTCACAGGAATATTGTCCATGAATCATCGATTCACATCCACCGTACTTGCGTTCTTATCGTAGTATAAAAAAAAACATTTTGTTTTATAAAAAAAATAATTTTCTTCACATTTAATTGAATGAAAGGCGATTATTTTACAGAAGACATTTTTTTTTTCTTTTATGTTTAAAATGTGCTAAATAAAAATACAAATTTATTACAGATAACTTTTGTTACCAATATGTAAACGTGTAGGTGCGTGTAGATTGAATAAATTTAGTATTGAATAAATTTATCATTCAATAATTTTCTTTATTCAATATAAATTATTTTTATTCAAATAAATTAATTTATGCATTTACATATTTCTTCTGAAGTATTCTTTCTTTCTGTCTCGTTTTCGTTAAGAGAAAAAAAAATTTAATCCTTGGTAAAGTAATGATGTACTTAAACTTAAGTAATTACTGAGTAATTACAAACATAAGTAATTAAGTAAAATGTTTGTTAGGTAATGTTAATTTTGATTAATGCAGATTTTTTTTTTCTTTGCCTAACTCTGAAATTAAGTATAGCATGCACAGTTTTATTTATTAAGCTCGATTAATTTTTAAAATAGCAACACATTGATTTTCTTCTATTTACTTATTTAGATTAATAAATAAATAAGGCTCACTTTCTAAAAATTGAACTAATTCAAATGTTTGTGCAGGTATAGATTGATTACATTGATAATATGATTAATTGCATGTGTTATAATCTCTTCCTTTGAATGAAATTTCTAATTATTTTTATGTAAATGATTTTTAACCCAATTTATTTCAGTAATAATCTTGCTTTAGTAAAAATGAACTATGTCCAAACATTTAAAAGTATTTATATAATCTTAATATTTTTTCTATATATATATAACCTTTCATTTTTAAATATTCATGCAAACAATTCTCCATTCATAGGCCTTTTTTGTAACCTTTTATATTGTTACAACTTGAATGGAGACAAAAAAAAAAAAAAAAGATATTTGAAAATTAAATTTTTATTATTGAGAATTTTTTAGTTATGTTTATGCAGTAGACTGTGCCAACTAGTCATATAATTTAGGATACTTTGATATAGTTAATATACAAGTGATTAAATAGTATCACAGCCATTTTCTCAGCACATATGGTGTTGTCATTACAAAGATTGGCACTAGAAATTGACATTACTCACTAGTTGCTCATCATTTTATGCGCATAGTATTTTCCAACTGATAATCGCATGATAATGATGAAATGAATATTTTTAATGAAAATGTTACAAAATAAAAGAAATATAAAAATATATTTAATTTAGAAATATATGTTATTCATTAAAAGCTTAATCATAATTCACTGTAAGAAAAACATTGATATCTGTGATAATTTAGATGGATTCCTCAAAACAACTTCTAAAGGCTACATTTTGCTATCTGAAAACATGAAATTAAAAAGTAAAATTTACAGTAATTAAGGATATCCACTTAATTTTTGAAGTATACCTGATATACTCTAATAAAAATGTTGATATAAGTATTTGAGATGTATCCACCAAAATAACTTATTTTAACAATAAATAATCTCTATATATAAAAGAGTAAACTCACTGATTACTGACTCAACACAGTCATGGCGATTCTATGGGAGATACAGGTGAAAATTTTGGTGAGCACGTTGGTTTTAGGACCTTGATGACCACAAGGAAGGGATTTTGCAAAATCAGAGAGCAAAATCATTTTTATAAACATAACTCTGCTCCAAATTGCTTCACGGTGAAAAAATTTCAGAGGGAGAGATTAGACTTGAGTACAAAAAAAAAAAAAAAATTATTTTCTACAATTTTGGAATTCCGGATTTTTAAGGGGGTAAAAATGATTTTTGGAGGCAAATTTAGAAAATACGCATTTGTTAATTAAGCCTCGCTTTCCCAACATCAAGGCGTTACTGCAGAAAAATCGCTTTCAGGTGCCGCTTGGCATGTTTGGCAAAAATCACCAGCACAGCACCTTTTTGTACAATTTAGAAGTTGCAACATTCCACTGGTTATGTTTGCTATCTCTGACGAATTAGCGCACTTCTTGAATGAGGCGGGCTTAACTAAAAATTCACTTCAAAATGATCCCATCTTCAGAAAGCGAGGGTGAAACTCTACCAATAATAGCACAAAGATATAGAAAACCACTAAGATTCAACTTGAGGATATTTCCAAAAAATCATTATTGGTTTTCTGCAATTTTCGATTTTGGGGAGGAGTTACAAGTAGGCAAATTCAAGTCCCCCTTTTAGCACTAAATTTGTGTGGGGAAATATATAGAATCACAAATTTTAGTGCGTGGCTTATTTATGTATGACTGACACCTATTGTAACGGGATTTTGCGAAAGTTCCCAATTGGGGGGGGGGCAATAAACCTGTTTCCAAGCATAACTTTGCTTCAAATTATCTCAGCAAGATTAATTTTATGTGTCGGTTGTTTATGCCTTCCCAACACGCACTGTAAAAGTATTTTTACGCAATTTCTTCCTCCCTCCTTTGCAGATGGATAGGGAGGCAAAAATATGTTTATAAGAGTAACTCCGCTCCAAATTATCTCAGGATAGTGATTTTTTAACATGTTGATTGGTTATGCTTTCTCAAGACATATACTACAAAGAGATTTTGTAAAATTCCACATTTTCCCCCTTGGGGGTTGGAGAGGAGAAAACATGTTTCCAAGTACAAATCTGCTCTGAACTATCTTAGGTGATCTTTTATGTGCGGGCTGGTTATGAGTTTCCAACACGCACTATGAAAGTATTTTGTGAAAATTCTCCTTTCCTTCCTTTAAGGGTGTTGAGTAGGGGGCAAAAGCACCTTTTAAAGTGTAACTGCTCCAAATTACATAGATACCAAGTCTACTGTTTTTGGCAGGGACTTAAACTGGAAAAATTTTATAGCTGATTTTAGTAATACTAATCGTCGAAAATATATATAACATATTCCATTCAAAAATACTAATGTGAATTTTGATTTAAAAGATTAAAAACAGCAGCTATGAAATTATCTCATGAAAGTGATTTTTTGATATGTCGATTGGTTATGTGTATTCAACACACACAAACTACAAAGGGATTATTTGAAATTCCGTGCCATCTCCCCTCTTCAGGGTTGGGGGGGGGGATTAAAAAACATGTTTGCATGCGTAACTCTGTTCCAAATAATCTTAGAATGGCAATTTTTGATGTGTGGACTGCTTATGCATATTCCACACACACTACAAAGTGATTTTGTGAAATTCCACACTACTGCCCCTTAGGGGTGGGGGTAAACTCTGCAGTAAATTATCTTAAGAAGGGGATTTTCGATGTGTGGGTCAGTTATATATATTGAACTCATAAAATTATTTAGCAAAATTCCCTCCTCCTTCTTCCATTTAAGAGCGGGGAGGGGGTAAAAACACGTTTTAAAATATAGTGCTGCTTCAAATAATCTCAGGATCCTGATTTTTAATGTGTTGGTTAGGTATGTGTATGCAACATGTACTATAAAGGGATTTTGTGAAGTGTGGCAAGTGGAAAAACCTTTACCGAAGGTAGCGAGAACTTTAACTTAGATTTTGACTGATTTCAATGATTTTTTAAAATTATTAATGGTATATCGTTTTGAAAATTCATTTCAATATAATGACCAGCGAAGCAGGCAAAGCCTGCTAGAACATTATAAAAGAGCATCAAAGAACTGGCGTTTAAAAGTAATAATTACAAAACTTTGAATAAACACCATAAAAGCAACAACTTCCAACAGTTGTTTCGGGTCAAAAGAAAACCTAGCCCTTCGTCAAGTGAATAAAGTAGGCACGAGTGCTGTAACAAAGCAGCAATACAGTACAACCTGCAACAGTGTGATGTTGCTTCTTTTACAGCACTCGTGTGTACTTTTTTTGCCTGATGAAGGGTTTTTTTTTTTTTTTACCTGAAACAATTATTGCGAGTGTTTGCTTCTATGGTGTTTATTCAAAGTTTTGTACTTAATAATAAATAATACATTTTCCTATTAAAAAAAAAAAAATTAAAGAGTAAAATTTACTGTCATTCACTTAATTTTCAAAGTACACCTGATCATTTTTTTTTTCTCCATAGATTTGGTAAAATAGAAATTTTGGCCAATGACAGTCCTTCGTATGTTGTCATTCTTTCTATCAAGGCAACCTAGTATAACTTACTTGTCAATATTGCAGCCATATTTATTTTAATAATTTAAACTTTAAAAAGAAAATCTTTATTAAATGACGAATTAATTGCCTTAACGATGTTACACGTACATACATTTTAATAAATTATAGCTATATTTTAATACAGTTGTACATATTTTTTATTAATACTCCCTTAATATGGAAGCCTATTTTTAAGATTAATAAAACAAATATTTAAAATTGAGCTATTTCACTATGCATGGAAATCTGTATAGTAACGATCACTTCCATGCATGTGAACTCACTTTGCAACCATTAAAACCAAAAGAGAAAAAAACATCACTGGATATAACATACGCATTTTGCATGAAAATCTGTATAGCAGTGGTCACGGTACCATACATGTATGCTTGCTTATCTAGCATTAAAAAAAAAAAAAGAAAAGAATCTGACGTGGACACCACGACTTCCTTATACATATATTGGAATATACATGTGGTTATGGAAACACTGATATTTTTATGTGAGGTAATTGATTTGTAACTAAACAGGCAGGTTCTAGTCCATGAACATTCCTGAAAACAAGCAAAAAAAAAAAAAAAAAAAAAAAAAGCTACTCCAACCACAACAGTCCTGATGATAAGATTATATATACCACCAATTGTAAATTTTTCAGGAATTTTCTATGGCTTATTACAGAAAATACCATTGGCAAATACTCAGCTTAGACAGTACAAAAATAAAAAAAACTGGTGTACAGTGAATATTTAAATTAAAAAAACTTTTTCATACACCATAAAATTATGAAAGCGTTACCAGTTTTGAAAAGACATGGCCTTTCTTCTTCAGGTACAAAAACCACCGGTCTTGCTTTTTTCTCCAAGGTAATAGCAAGTGCTTTGCACCTGAAAAAGAAAGACCATGTCCTTTTGAAACTGGTAGTGGTTTTATTAATTTTATGGTATGTGAACAAGTTTTTAAGTTTAAATATTAAACACAGCTTAGTGTTCAGTGAAAATCATTTCAGTATAAATTGCCTACTTTTATTCTTGTAGGCAAAAATTAGTGGTGAGAAATGATACATTTTACCAAAACAAATAATTCTGTTAAAATTGAGAAAATGTTTACAAATTCTGGCTCTCCTGAAGCAATATTTGTCACCAAATTCGATTACTAATCTTGTCAGGCTGCCAAGTTTGTAGCCGACGCAAATGTTGATCTTGGCATCAATTTTAGCGATTTGCTGAAAATTTTTGTAAAGAATAAAACCTTACATTACAGCTTTATGGAAGTCTGAATAGCTGCTTTTGTGAAGGGGTTTCCTCCTTCATCAGCTTACTTCCTCGTGGTCCATGCCATCGGTAGTGGATGTTTTCTTCTGTCTCTTGCTTTCTCTTTAATTAGATCGTGTCACTGTCGGTAAGCACAAATGCTGATATCAAAGCGGCAGCGTGTGTTGCCACTTTGCTTGCAGCACTCGTGCTTCCTTTGTTCGCCTGATGAAGAGTCATGTATTCTTTCGATCCAAAACAATTATTGTGAATTTATATCATTTTATGGTGTTTATTCAAAGTTGTGTACTTATTACTTTAAAACGCCAGTTCTTTCTTATATTCTCTTCTGTTTTCTTCCGTTTCATGATATTTGTGAAATATGCTAGCAGACCTATAGCTGCAGCCACAAATATTTCACTTCTTAAACATTTTAGGATGCTATGCTTTTTTTTCTTTCTCTCTTGGCGGTAATAATAAACTTATACATAAATTGTAATTTTTAAATTTACTAGATGAGGCTAAGTCTTCAAAAACAATTTGTTAAAAATGAAGTATAACTTAAAAATTTTCATGAAATTTGTAAAATTTTGGGTGTGTGGTGATTAAATCTCCAAGTCTCTCATGATTAAGATCTCAGCAGAAGAATTAAAAATTATTTTGCATGGAGCATTTTTAAAAATTTTATCTTATTAAATTTATATGTAATATGTAAAATTCTGAGTCAGGGAGTGTAAGCGAAAAGTTGCCAATTAATGAAAAATGTGTTTTTTCTTTGGACTAAAGCTGAATTGTTGCTAATTGATCAAACTATGTTCAATTTGAATGAAACAATTGAATATTACCATAAAAATTAAGTAATAGCAAAATAAATAACACCATAAAATTAAAAAACATACAAAAGTTCAAATGGCGAACAATTCAAAAGAATGCAAGAAAATTAAATAAATGTTTACCTATTTTAAGAAAAGATTTATTTACTGCATGTCATGATGCACTTTCTTTCTTCAATAAGCTTTTCCTCCCTTTTCTTCCGTCTGACATCAGTGTTAATGAAATGAGCTAGCAAGCCCACATCTACAGGCACGAAAACAATTTTGTGCACTATAGATATGTTCCAGCTGGCATAGGATGCAAAGACTTCACAAATGGAGAACTTTCTGAGGAAAACTGCTCTTTCTTTTTTTCTTCAGTCTTTTTTAAACAGTAACTATATAAATACATGTTTTAATATTTAAGGATAATTTGCAATTTTTTGGAACTATAGATTTATACACTGAAATTGCTTATTTCAAATTCTTTAGATAAAGCTATAGGGTAGGTGCTCCAGTGATTGGCATGCTCCACTAATTGACATCTATCCCGAAATAATTAATAAATAAGAAAAATAATAAAATCATATTTTACGTATAAGAATTTTAACATTTTTTGCCAAACACTGGAGCATAGGGTGCTAATAACTGATAAAATGAATAACTAGCAATGTCAAACAATGAAACATAAGGGTCCAATTACTGATAAAATGAAAAACTGGCAGTGTCAATTACTGGAACATTGAGTGGGTGTCAAATAAAAATTCATAAAAAAAAATAATTGTTATAAAATGTATATATTTTAACATATATGTGGTTCTGAATGTCTTTCATGCCATATGTACTAACTTAAGATATCTGAAAATATTTTCTGATGACTAGAACATTAAAAACATCAGCGATTGCTCTAAAAGTGTCAATCACTGGTGCACTTACCCTATCTACAAATAAAAAAAAAAAATAATAAATAAATAAATAAAATAAATTAACTATAACAAAATTTTTATAAACAAACACCATAAACTTAAAAAAAACATACAAAAGTTCGAATGGCAAACAACTGAAAAGGATACAAGAAAATCAAATGTGATTTATTTACAGAATGTCACAAGGAACCGTGTCTTCAATAAGCTTATCCTCCTCTTTCTTCTTCTATCTGATGTCGATATTAATAAAAATCGCTAGCAAGCCCATGTCTACAGGCACAAAATCAATTTTGTGCACTGAAGCTATGGTCCAGCTGGCATAGGATAAACTTCATAACTAGAGAACTTTCTAAGAAACACTGTTCCTTCATTTCTCTTCGATCTTCTTTAAACTGTAATTATTTATAATTTTGAGCTTTTCAACTGTTTTTTTTTTTTTTTTTTTTTTTTTTTTTTAATTGTACTTTATACATTTTTTGCATTTAATTTTTTTTAAATGTATTTTGATGCAATTTCATTTTCTGCCATTTTGAGTATGGCATTCTTTGATAAACTTTCCTTTCCTAAAGGTTTATAAATTCCAAGGATAATAGCAAAATTGTGCCAAATTATTGATTTATTAAAAACACGCTAAGTCATACCATAAACTGTATTATTATTCACAATTAACAAAAATTAATTCTTGTTTTTATAAATTCAAATTAACTTCACTCAGAATGTATGTGTACTACTTAATCAGCAGTCTACATAATGCAATCTATTCTATGTAAATATATCTCACTATAATATTCAAAATGTAGTGTGTAATAAATATATTCATCAATATTATCATTATAAAAATGATTGAACTGATAATTACATGTTATCATCAGTTCGACCAATTTCATTTCAAACGGTGATATTTAACAAAATAAACATCTAACTAATATACTAATTAAAAGGCGAATGATCACAATTATATCATAATTTTAAGTCAAATTTGTTTTCAAATGTCTAAACAAATTACCTGATATAAGATGAGTCATCAGAATATAATATCAGATACTAATATTTCAATATGTTATAGCAATAATGTACAAAATATTATCTTTTAATTAAAAAAATAAAATAAATGTTAATTCTAGGCACTTATACAACTTACAGACATTAAACTAATAATTATAAAACCATTGAATGTTGTGAACATACCTTGCAATAAGTTCTTCACACACACACAAAATAAACATTTGGATTCCAGCATTATTAATTACTAATTCTCTTAAATGCATATGTGAAATAATAACTCATACATAGGCAAAATATAAAATAAATATACGTCAATCTCTTTTCAAGTTTATCTCGACATAATAAACATGACAATTTGTTTACATGTAGGATGTTTCCAATTAGCTATGAACGTTTATAAACTTATTTAGAAAATAAAAATAACTATTCAATTACAAAATGAATGTTTTAAATCATACTTCAAAGTATCTAATTCAGGAGACAAAAGCACTTAAAATGTATTTAAAATTATTGAAAAAATTTCTATTGTTATTACCACGGCCCTACTAGATCACTCTACGCCAAAGGCGCCAACGTTAAAGCGGCCATAACAAAACTGCAAATATCAATGCATGCCGCGGAATCCATCTGGGAAAGTAGATGGCGCTCGCTCCCAACCCTGAAAATCAGTTTGTAACGTTACATCGTGCTAAGTTTATGCCAAGAAGCAAGAAATATTCATCCATGGTTCAACAATTAATTATTAAAAAAAGGAAAAAATAATTTATTATTTTTCCGTGAATTGGTTTAAAATTATTGCTACAATTATTTTTATGATTCAGATATTTTTGCGTATCTGATGACTGCATTTTAAATTTTTAATTAATTTAAATGCTCTGCAAGATTGCTGTGGCGGCGC